>WBMV01005506.1:16149-40779 GCA_013396655.1 Campylorhamphus procurvoides | reverse complement strand
AATGAAACAGAACAAAGGGGACAGGAAATTTTAGGCAATAGCATGATCTGAAAAGTCAATCTTCAGACCGCTGAGTCATGGATTTCCCTTCTGCTGGCTAGTCAGCCTCTGAAGGGTGATACTTTTGTCCCAAAGTTGCTTTCTTTCACCCAATGTGGAAGAAGCCAATCCACACACAGAATTGAGGTATTCAGTTTGTTTACTGTTCTGCACAGAAAGGGAGCTAAGTGGAAAATCCACAGAAGCACACAAAAGCAGGCATACTTATATGGTAACAGTTTTAGGGCAAGCATACTTATATGNCACTTCAGCAACTTAGAAAAAGGGGAGGTGGCCCCTGCTCGAAGCCCACTCACTTAACGGGACAGGACTAAGTTGCCTTTTGGCATGGAAGTTTGCCTTCACCTGTGAGCCTGCTCACCCTTGAGGATGCAGCCACTGCTTGGGAAGTCTGGGCATTCTGGGAGTTGGTGAGACAACTCCATGGGGGACACCTGGGCAATTTGGGTGTTTGCACCTGGGGGCTTATTTTCTCTTTTCTCTCTCTCTCTTGGATTTTCTTCCTGTTTACTTTNCAATCTTAGGCTATTAGCATATCTCACTTAAGTCATCATTTAGCTAAGTTGCTATTGGCTCATCCTTTCCTGCTTTGATTTAAAAGTAGATGTGTCCCAGGAAGTAAAACATACTAAGTGGGTAATGGTCTTTTTGTGAGCAAGATACTAGTGATGTGGTTTCTACTAGTATAATGACAAAATGTAATTCTTTGAGCAAATCTTTGCCACAAAACTATTTAAAACCAGAGACATTGGTTCATCCTACAATATTCTGATTAAAAAGGATGGTATCTTTTCAGTTCTCTCCCTTCAAGGACTTATGTTATCAGTTTTCTGTTTTCTTGTTATTTCTTGCATTGCTTAACCACTTTTTTCTTTAACTTGTTTTTTGGAACTTGGATTCTGTCATTCAACAATACAAACCCANGTTTCAGTTTCCACATCCCTTTGGGCCCCCTGTTCTCCCCGGAACAGATCCGTAACAACACAGAGTGTTACAGCTATAGGTATGGCTTTCTCTTTTAAGTTTAGCCTATTAAGAAAGTAGTTCAGTCTGCACTTGAGGTCTCACAGGCTTGTCAGGCTTGGTTCAAACTTTAAGGCTTGTCATGTTAGAAATATTTCAGGTAAACCTGGCCAACTCTGAGCAAAGGTCAGATTTACAAGCAGTCTTGTCAAAAATGTAAAGTTAACAAGCTGAAGAAGAAGCAAAAAACCTTTTCTGAGATGCATAATCTTAATTGTTATTTATAGCTGCAACATATCAGAAAATAATGCTTGAATTAACAGTCATTATTTTAACTCACACTCTCTCTTTAGTAATGAACTCCAACAGACAGAGAAAGGCATTCCCAAGCTAGAACCCTTCTTTCTTGTAGTCAGTGTGCTTTCATCACTTTTCCCTTGATGTTGGATTATAGCATAAAGTTAAAATAAGAAAAGTGAACCTCAAGGCAGATTTATAATTCCAGAACTAGGAAAAAAAGTTAAGTGCCCTGATTCTGAAATGCTGAAGCTCTGGAAACTTCCATTTACTTTTAAGGGAGCTGCCAGGGGCTCAACACCTGAAAATAAGGTCAGTTATTGAGGCACTTCACTGAAGATTGATAATTCACAGAGAGGAGATCCATAACCAGAGAGTACAATGATTGTGTCCCTTTGCGAGGAAAAATATTCTGAACTGAAAAACAGAGTCATACCCTTACTGTTACTAAGCAGCAATTGCAGTATCCACAGGAGAAATCAAAGTATATCTATTTTACAAAACATGAACATTGACAGCTTTGTNCATACTTATATGGTAACAGTTTTAGGGCAAGCATACTTATATGGTTACAATCTTAGGCTATTAGCATATCTCACTTAAGTCATCATTTAGCTAAGTTGCTATTGGCTCATCCTTTCCTGCTTTGATTTAAAAGTAGATGTGTCCCAGGAAGTAAAACATACTAAGTGGGTAATGGTCTTTTTGTGAGCAAGATACTAGTGATGTGGTTTCTACTAGTATAATGACAAAATGTAATTCTTTGAGCAAATCTTTGCCACAAAACTATTTAAAACCAGAGACATTGGTTCATCCTACAATATTCTGATTAAAAAGGATGGTATCTTTTCAGTTCTCTCCCTTCAAGGACTTATGTTATCAGTTTTCTGTTTTCTTGTTATTTCTTGCATTGCTTAACCACTTTTTTCTTTAACTTGTTTTTTGGAACTTGGATTCTGTCATTCAACAATACAAACCCATTTTTTTTTGCTCTTTTTTTTTTCCCCTACATTCAGGTAGAAATTCTGCAGGTAGGTTTGATCCTGTCAAAAGCATGAATGTGGGATCAGGAGGTTCCATTAACTCTAATTTTGCCTCTGTCTTAGCTGTGTCCTCAGGCTGATTATAGTAGTACTATGATGTGTTTTGTCTGGGACATTAAAACTGTTGAAAGGAGGGAAATAAAAAAGAATGTTCAGCAGTTCTGTTAAGTTACATTGCTCTGACTCTTCATTTTCTTTTGAGGTCCAGCATGTATTTTTTACCAGATTTTTCCTCTTAATTTTTTGTCTTCTGCATCTCCACAGTACAAAGCTATCTCATAGTATGAGCTCTGCTAGCACTCACATTGAAAACACTAATTTTTAAGGATTTTTTACTGAGCTGTGAAGATTTGCTCTAGGCAGACACATGCCTAGAAGCTGTGATGTAGAGGGAGATTAATGCAATCTCCAAGGTCACTTTATGGCATTGGATTTTTTCCCCCTAATATTCCAACCTGAAAATTCCAGAGGCTTTATTTTTGTGTCCTGGTCTGTTGAAACTCTGCAGAATTCTGTTTGGTTACTCCAAGAATTCAAAGAAGTTTTATATCAAGGAGAACCAGCCAGCTAGCTCAGAGAATCCAAACTGAGCCTTTCTTCCTTCAAGACATGATGGTGTGCATTAAAACCACATGTCAAATTGGCTTGCCTCTTCAGCTGCACACTGCTTGAGGTGGCCCAGATGTTCATAGTGACCTGCCTTAAAGGCCTTGATTTACATAAGTGAGCATGTCAACAATACACTTTTTTTCCTCAGAAATAGGTTTATAAACTTGCTGGACTCTGGACAAGCTTTGCTTGCGGACAAGGATTAGATTTGTGTATTTGTGAAAAGCTAACAGTTTGGGGAGTGTAAAATCCTCCAAACAAATGTAAAAAAGAGAAATGACACTGCTAGAAAAAATAAGCAGGATGAAAGTAAGTGATGAGAAACTCTTGATTTAATATCTCTCTGCTTTGTTTTGATAGACTAAGACTGTGTTTTAATCCTTTTTGGGTTGACTACGCTCAAATGTAAGGGAGTACTGAGCAAGAGCTTCTAGGCAATCCCATGGGGATTTTACAGGAGCTGCAGAGCAGGCAGCTGTAGGAGCTATTACCTTATTAAAATTAGACTTGTTCCAGGGTTAGTCATGGTGGGAACTTTCTAAAAAATTTACATGAGGATGTCCTCTTTTGGCTGGGATAATTTTTTTTTTTTATAGTAAGTAATATAGTGCTGTGTTTTAGATTCAATGCAAGAATGATGTCCTGTATCGATCCTTGATATAATAGCATGATATGTGCTGAGACCACTGTGGTGTGATAATTCACATTCCTGTTGCTAGTCACTCCACTGATGCCTAAAATCCTGGAAAATAGGCACTCAGACAAACATTAATGGAGAAAGATAGACAATACCTTTATTGGGAGATCGGAGGCTTCGGGCCTCCGCCGGGCCCACCAAACGCGCGTGGATTCAACAAGGATCCCCACATCCAAAAGTCCCCGAGGAACACCGCCCCCAGTAGGGTTACAGCTTTTATACCCTTCTAAACAATTAACATATGAGATATCCATAACCAATCATTATTTCTAATTTCCCCAGTGGTCCACCCATCAGGGTCCCGGGCCATGCCCCCTGGACCACCTCCAACAGTTTCTGGGCTCTTCTATTGTTTTGACTTCAAGTTATCTTGCAGGTGGCTCTGAAAAACACCACGACCTTCAGAGAGCCCAAAAATATGTGAGAAAATCCTTTTAGTAACTCTAAACACCCCTTAATATGTGAGCAAGAAACTTATATCTCTAAAATTCCAAAAATCCACAAAATTCACCCCAAACCTTAGGCATCACCACTAAGACTAGCATGACTGGGTTTGTAAGAGAAAAATGAGGGGAGAGGAGAGGGATACAAAAGGAAGGAAAGAAAGAAATCTAATGATATTTCATGTAGAAGTGACATAGTGGGACAAGATTTCTATTTGAAGTCAAGTGAACCAGCACCGGAATTAAGGCAGTGGTTATGACTGCTTTGTTTTTTTCAGAGCAGTGTAAAATACTTGGATTATGACTCTAAAGAGAATTACAAGAGTAGGCAAATCTGTGAGTTTAATTTAGGTAGTGTCCAAACACAGGGACTGAAGGTGCTAAGTGCTACACACAAACAATAGAAAGTTGAGAACTAAAGAAGCGAGTCAAATATGCTTATTTACCTGACCTAATTTAGGTCAGACAGTGGCCTCTCAGTGTTCCCAAAGTGCTAAATAAGTCATCATTATAACTGTAAGTGCTGGTTAACACACCATCTTTGTGGCCTGTTGGGAGAGCAGACTTCTTCCTCACAAATTACATCATGGAATCATTTGCAACTAAGCTTTTTCTTACATTCTGTCAGACAAGCTTTTCCAAGCCCAGCACTGATGTATAGAACTTTTATTGAAAGCACAGAAAATTGTGTTGTAAAGCATAGCTGCAGATATGTAGTCCAACCTTTTTCTGAAAGCAGGGATAACTTCAAAGTTAGGCCAGATTGCTAATGACTTTTCTTCAGTAGCTTTGGATATTTCAAGGAATGTTAATTCTACAGCTTTTCTGTGCCTACTGAAATTCTGAACTATTCTGATTGTGAACTACTCTAATTTTTCATTATGCCCATTAAAATTCCTTGGCTGCTTCCCCCAGACAAGGAGTACTTCAGAAACAGTCCCAAGCAATATATCTAATCTTCTTCTTGCGTATAATTGGAATATACTTTTCTGGCACAGTTTGCAGTAAGACCACAAGTTTTTGTAGCTTTCCAAATGCAGTCTGAACAAAAATTTTCTATATAATATAAATTCTATCAATCATTTTATAAACTGGGCATACTACTTTTATTGCTAAACCCTCAATGTTAACCTATCAAATATGATTCTTTCTTTCTTTGATTTATTTTTTTTTTGTTTTTAAAACCACTAGCCATTGAAAAATACAAGCATAGTAAAACAGTGTTTTGTTCTTTTTATTCATATTACTGGACTTTGGTAGCAATTCTGTATACCTGCTGGTTTTTTGAAAGGTATGCAAGGAGTACTGGTATTCTGTCAAATAGATTTAATTAAGTAATAACCATTCAACTGTGACAATTTAGTTAGAATCTTCTAACGTTTAACTGAAAATACTGCAATTTTTGAAAACATTGGGCTAAATCTCTTCATCCTAAGAATGAGGCTGGTAGTTAGTTAGTAATGACTGAAAGAACACAGTATTGGAGATCTAGATATTCCTGGGAGGTTTGCATAAATAACTAATGAAAGAATGTCTTTGGTATTACATTCTAAACATGTTGGCATTGTGTCAGGTTTTCGAGGCAGAAGCATAATCACATTTATTATAGCAAAATAATAGCAGAGTATATCTGTTTTTCACAAATATTTCCAAAAGCAACTTCATAGGCAGTGAAAGAGTATATGTCTTTCACCAAACATATATTTTAAGTGGGTATAAGTTGGTTTAGGATCACAAGACAATTGGACCTACACATAGTCAGAAGGTGCTTAGAATTAAAATCCATATAAGACTGTCTTGATTTAGGACAAACGCTGGGGTAGAGACTTCTATGAATGAGCTTCCTCTTCTTTTATGAGAGACAAAATGTGAGGCAATATAAGTGAAAAGTAACAGTTTACTGATGAGATATATAACAGTAGCAGCAATACAATCAGAACAGTTCAAAGCTGCAACATACAGAGAATGCCTTTGGTCTTGTCCCACTCCACCCTGTCTCCCCTACTGAATTTCAGGGACAAAAGCAAATCCACTTCATCTACACACAGATTATACTATTAAACTGCACATCACATGGGTAGGCCCAGGTCCCTTCCGGCTTGGCGCCCAGGAGGCAGGACAGCATCAAGGATGGTGAGGCAGAACAGCAATCACAGAGTTAGTTTCACCTTCATTTTCTCTCTGGCTGTAGTGGCCATGGCTGTGTCAACTTTTTGCGGCTTGACTTATTCCCACAGGGCTTCCTCTGACTTGGCTCCCCTCAGCTCCTGCAGAAACAGCACCTGGTGGCTTCCAGCTAAAAAACAGTTTGTGATGAAACAAGTCTTGGAGAGGCTGCAACCCTCTTGTGAACCTGACAACACTTACAGCTTGCTGACTTTGGTAGCAGTGATGGCATCTCACAACCTGTGGCAAGGCAGAGCAGTGACCGCCACCTGATCTGACCAAAAAGATGGAGGAGGTTCCACTTCCATCTCGACGATGTCTTCCTCTCCCCCACATCCTCTTTCCCCTCCCCAATCCCTGTCTGAGGCAAAGCTGGAGGTTTGTTCTTATAGAAACAGTTCCTCCAAAATAAATTTGGAAAAACAGAATAAAATACAAAACTTCCTATATCCATGACAGATTACTAAACATAAAGGGAATACCTTTCTTTAGAATGACTTTGAACAATACATTACTAGAAACTTGGAGAGAATATAAGCCTACTGTAATCAAGCAGATATGTTTGCATCATCCTTATTTTCTTCCCTAAACACCATTTTTTTTCCCCAGTCAGATGGATCTTTTCTCTGATCAGATTCAGCCACTCTCATATCTGTTGGCAGAAAAGCAGTTAACTATTATCTCCTTTTTTAATATGAAATGAATATTGCAAATCTGATCCCCAGACTCATGTGATGAAAAAACAATGGTTGTACACTTTTTGCTATACATGATCAAACCTTGCTATTTACTAGATGCAATCTCAAGAATTCAACAACAGTTTCAAGCTTCTGTAAAGAACAAGGAAAACAAGCAGAATCTCTTTTGATGCAAAAATGTTTCTTTGTTAAGTAATTTTCTTTTGGTTTGTTTGTTTTGTTTTTACTTCCAGCTACATAAAATACAAAGCACAAGTGCTCAGTTTCTGAAGGTGTCAGGCCAAAAACGTAGAAATTTATGTTTAAATGAACCTGAATCCGTATTCTAGACCTCAACTGGAAATGGATTTCAAATTGACAAGCATAATAGCTGAATGTTGTATGTACTTTGAAATGGCAAACTTCAGATGGTCTCCACATCATCTACACCTTTAAAGATAATAGAATAGATAAAAACAGAGATTCTAAATTGTGCAGAGCTTCAGACTGTAATTTGTCATATAGCAATTTTAAAATCGATTTGGCATTGAACAGTAAGTCTATGTAATTCTTTCTGAATTCAGGTTTACTTCTCAGACCTCCTTGTGCATGCTCAATCACAGCCATCTGTACTTCGTGTGCTTAGAAAAAAGTTACATTTAGGGGAAATGTTCAGAAAGTCATGCAGCAATCTAATTCTGTATGCAAAGATATTTAAACAACATATGGTAAGATACACAGTAATGACATTTGGTGGGCTGTAGCTCAGTAAACTAAATTTGGACTTGAAATTCCAAGGTCATATTCTTGACTCCATTACTTGTATAGTTTGTCTTTTTAAAGTAGTATTTCCCATTTGAAAAGTCAAACTCATTAATTAACTCATTGTTTTGTCTGTTTATTTTTGTCCTCCGGGAGAGGAAAAAAAAAAAAAAAAGAAAGAGGGAGTTGCAGAGTTGCACAGGAATGAAAGCCTACCAATATTTCCTAAACAGTCCAAAGTTCTTGTTGTGGGTAACTCCTGGCATCCTTATAGCTGCTTACTAGTGTCCTACTCTTCAAAAACTCATCCAATTGTTTGATTCATTCTAATATTTAATGAACTTCCCTGTGCTTGAGATGCTAGATGAATGAAAGATTTGGGGAAATATACACAATTTCTTCTAAAAGAATTATATGTCACTCTATTTAAATCAGTATTTCCGATTTGAAGATATAAACTCTTATTTTATTGATTTGCTTATATATTTTTCCTTCCAGCTGTAAAAGAGAGAAGTTATTATCCATAATAGAGAGATTGCATTTTCTTAAAATTAAATGTGAAGCTCCAAAACCTATTTATAGATCTTATTGGATATGCTGACTCTTGTGCCTTAATAGGAGCTATTTATTTTAATATAGATTATAAACTTATAACTTAGATCCAAATTTTAAAGTAAATGAAGATTTAGGAAAATATTGGTTCACACTTGCTTGCTGACCAAACAAAAAAAAACACAAACAAACAAACAAGTAAAACAAACAAAAAATGCCAACAAAACAAAACTAAGAAAAAAATGTAAGATTTCTTTATGAATTGTGTTACCTGACTGAGACAATTTTTGTCATTTACCACCATTTTTATGCAATTCATTGTATCTCTATTTTGACTTTTTTTCTGTGACTACATTCAGAATGTACAACTTCAACCAAATGAATGTGAAATATAAAGGTCTCAGCCTTGGTTAAATGAGACTTTTGTAATAAGGACACATCATGTTAGTCAAATAATAATAATTAAAAAAATCACAGTGTGACTGAATAGTCTTTTTTTTTTAGCACAAGCAGTACTTGAAACTTTGCGGGTTTTTTTGAAAAATGGATACTATTTTTTAATAAAATCTCTTTGTACTTGAATCTTTATGTATTTTTTACAGTGTTCTGAAGTACTACAGAATTAAACTAGAAAAGTTGAAGCATCTCTTCTTTAAAAGAGATGTTCTTTAAGAACATCATGTGATACTGGGCTCTTACATGCTTCTTTTTTTCAAGTTGTTAATAGTGAATTGAGAACTTATGCATCACCCTTCAGAATCACTACTGCAATTCTGATATGATTCAGAAAAACTGCATAATTTTAGGTGACATATAGTGCATCAAAGACAGCATTCTTCATGTTCTTTCTATTCTTAGGCTAAACAGTTCAAATAATAATCAAAAGTAGCAAACATGCATAAATATTTGAAGCTGATATTAGTTGCTTCTATAATTGGGTAATATCAGTGAATTGTTTAGACTTCTCCCTTCATTTTTGCTCATTCTTCACTGAAAAAACTGATTGATAGTTTTGTTTAAATCTGCTTTGAAGAGTAGCTGAAGTTTTTTTGTTTATTTCTTTAAATGACTCGCATAATATTAGATTATAGGTAATCAATTTGACATAACAGAACATTGACCTGTTCTAATCATATTAAAACTTTTGTGGCATTTGTGGAGGAGGAGTGGGGAAGGAGCACTTTTTTGCACTAACACCTGTTTATTTTAGCTTTTTCCTTAAATGTTGACTTTTAAAGAAATATAGGTTTGAATTGAAGGAATTAAAATTATCAAATCTGTGTCAGTTAAGAATAGTAAAATATTTGGTAGAAGGACTTAAAAGCAGAGGATAAAATATTGGGGAAGAAGTGGATTTTGTTTGCCTTTAGCAGATTTTCAATGAAAACTGTATCAGATTCATTTGTGTATCTGGTAATTTGTAAGATACCCTCCTTCTTCCATTTCAACTTTAAATTATAGTAGTCATTGGAGACAAGTAGAAAATCTTGTTTCATCCTGCACTCTCAGTCTTGACTTATGTACTTTCTTTCAACCTACGCATACAAATTCTCCAGCAATTTATATGGAACACAAAAATGTTTTATAGCATCCATTTCTCTCTGTTGAGGTCCTGACAGCCAAGAAATCTCATGGGACATATAAACTAAAATACTGTATTGCTGTTTAAAAAGCTGCAATTCTAAGGTATTGTCTTTAGAAAATAGCACTCTTCTTTGTAAACCCATGAAGCATAGCACTCTACTAATGGGAAGTGTCCAAAATCTCGAGGTAGACTTCATTATAATCAAATTATTTCTTATAAATTTGTGTCCAAGTTGTTAAATTTATTCAAGACAGAAGTCTTCTACGTCTCAGATACAATTTTTATTTAGCTGCCCAGAGAGTTTGTTTCTGCTGGTTATTTCTTGTCTGACTTGCAGTGGAACTTGAAAATGGTTAGTCATTAGCCTCTAAATATCAGGTTATGTATTACCTCAGTCATCTCTCTTGTTGAACAAACTGATTTATTTATTACAACCCTTATCCGTAAATCACATGTTCTAAACCTTTTATGATTGGTTCTCTTCTGGATTCTCCCTTTCTTTCATAAATTTTCTTGAGAGCTTAGCATTTCTTAATTAATGTCAGCAATCAGTGTGAAAAAATATTTGAAAAACAGTACACATAGATATTAATAATTAATGTCAGTAATTATATTTCTAAAATAGATATAGTAAAATACACAGAAATATTTGTCGCTCTTTTTATGTAAGAAATTTAGGCAGCTGAAGAACAGAATGGAACTGAGGCAGAGATGAAAATTTGCAAAATAAGAAAGACACATACTAAGAGCATAGCCTCACTGAAGGCATAGCAAGTTGAAGCTAGAGGTGTAAAACTGAAGTAAAGTTTACAGCTAGAGTTGGAAAATTGTATGCTGTTATTTACTAGTAAGATTATTGCATCATTGTAAACAAGAGCTCCTATGCAACAGAAAAAAGAATAATCACTCGACTACTTGTTAAGAAGCCTGCACAAAAATTTCATCTCTACAAAGATGTAAATGTTTGTTATTATTGGTAAATTACTTTTAAAACTTCTAGTGGTAGGAGTGTTTTAAACCATGGACTAAAATTACTGAAGCTTTTTTCTTAAGACAAGGTAAAAATAAATGATATTTTAGTTTGGAAACACAGCTGCTCAACACTTTAAAATGCAAGACTAATAAAGAACCTAATTATGTTTCCATTTTGTAAAAATGTCTACGTATGGAAGAAGGAGAAAGAAAATCCTGTGTGTTTACACAGACATCCTTGGAACAGACTTTTATGCAGTAACTGAAGTGCTATTCCCTATGTGATGATGATGAGAGTTATAGGATCTCCTCGGCAATGCAAATTGTGCATACTTCTACATTCAATACCTTTGTGCTGTCTCAAATTTGCTGTTGAACAAGATCTTGTTGGAATGGATAGTACATCTATGTGCATGGGTTTATATCTATCTACATAGGCTAGGAAAATAAAGACCGCCTTGCTGCAAGTATCTGATAAAATGTCAACTACACTGTATATAAATCAATGTTTTCTGAGGAAGAAATTCTTCCCTGCGAGAATGGTGAGGCACTCAAACAGGTTGCTCAGAGAAGTTGTGAATGCCCCATCCCTAGAAGTGTTCAAAACAAGACTGGGGCTTTGAGTTTCCTGGTCTAGTAGAAGGTGCCCCTTCCCACTGCAGAAAGATTGGAACTAAATGATCTTTAGAGTCACTTCCATCCTAAGCCATTCTATGATGCTAGAATGGATTCTACACTGTTCAATCCGATTAGTATTTAAATTTCAAATGAAAATGTTCCTAAAGTCATGCATTGGCAATTTATTGTATGCTTGGTATGAATGATGTGTTGTACACATTTCTAAAAGCTCTCATTACATATACAAAATTAGTATCTTAGAGTACTGTGTGTACAGTGTCCCAGAGTGATGCAAGTGAGTTTAGGGCTGGTGCGCCTTCATTGTGGAGGTTGACTTGATCTGAAGCAATAGCCCAAATGGACCTGCGAGGTCCCCTAAGTTGCTTTCTTTATTCAAATTGAGAGCAGGTTTTATTTATTTTTAATAGCTATGTTGATGTGCCATTAACAAGTTGTCAATAGGCTAGAAACAAGCACAACACACTCTGCATAGATATGAGGAGTTGAAATTGCCAGAAGAGTGAACTTTTCATTGAGGGAGTTTGAGTTCTGGTGTGCATTTGATGGTGAAGTGCTCCCTTTTGATGCATATATTTCAGTTACTTTGTCATTAATAGGAAATATTCATCTATATAATTAAGATGACTTTTTTTCTAACCAATTATACTTATACTTGAGCTAAAAAAAAAAATCTGAAAATTTTATTTTTTCTACTCAGAAGTCACTAACAGTGTTACAGTGTAACAGCACTCTGATATTTTTCTCCAAGATAAAATTCTGATTTTCCTTCCAGATACGCTCTTATTGAATTCATAAGCTGAGAGAAAGCCAACACTGGAAGAAGGGTAAAGCTATTCAGTGAAAAGAAGAAAAATCATTATGTTCAGCTAGTATCATTGTTAGAGCCCTGAAGATAAAATCTGACATATTAAGAAGATAAGGGTGATTCAGAAGGATAAAAAAGCATCAAATCCTGAGTGCTCTAATTAGAAGAAAGTTGGATTTTGAACTTGACTTAAATACAAGTATATGACTGGACATTAATATAGAACTTGGGCATCGTTTGGAGTACTAGTGGAGGAGGCTGAAATAATCCATGCTTGAAAGACAATTTTTAGTTACTGTAGTACCTGATGTAACAGATCAATGTAATATTGTCAATACAATAGTTATTATAATTAAAATAATTAGGAATCTAAGATGACAGTAATATCTGAAATAACCTTAACTTTTCTACTTGAATGTGACTTGTATTTCTCTGTATGTGAAATGTAGGCACAACTGATATCTTTACTGCAGAAACCAGTATAAACTAAGGAGTCTGCACAGAAAATTGTTGTTGTACAGCTTAAACTGGTTGAAGTGTAGGGTATCCCCAAGGAAGAGATTTTTCAAAAATGTTCTGGTATCTTTCAGAGTTGTCGTTGTGGGAAATATCAGAGAAGAAAATATGAAAAATGCAAACTGTAAATGTGAGGGAAGCTTATTTTTTGCAATGAACTGTTTGGCAGTATGAGATGTGAATGAGCAGAAATTTCTATATCTGTCCCATCTACTGTTTCCCCAGGGACAGAACAGTCACTACTCATTACTACCTCCACTGAGACCCCACACTTAGCCATGTCAGGGGATTTCACAGCATTTGTACTTTCCCTTAGTGTACTTCTAAGTAAAGATGATATCTCTTGGGATAAAAATAATGTACTTATTTAGTAAATGAGGAATGTAGCTGGGAGACAGTAATGAGCAGGAATAAGAGGGTCTGAAATTTTAAAAAGGCTGAGATAGGACCTGACTTAACATTTTGTGTAATCATAAAAAGTCAGAACACAAATAAAATGCAAGTGTATTTTTTTCCCTTTAACACTGACCAAACCAGAAAGGGCAGATTTAACAGGGTTACTTGTAGTTTTGGCACTACTAAGAACAATGATTAGTGTATTTTTTTCTTCCCTCAGTCTTCCCAACCCAGTGCCAGCAGCAGTAAAAACTTATAGATGAGGTTTAATACCAGTTTTTTTTTGAGTGTAAGGTCCATACTGTATTTGTACTTCCATTGTACCGATTCAAGCTGTGTCTGTCTGTTTGCCACAAAAATATCCTTTTGAGTGCCTGCTTCATCTTTACAGGTTCTTAATTTATTTATATTGAAACTCATTTAGTTTTGTCCAAAAGCTCATTTCAAAATTCCTGCTGTACACAAAAAAAGCACTTTATCAACAGATACTCTATTGACTTGCAAATAGATACACCACCTTTGTGGTGTAAAAATTGAACCTATTAGAGCAATAAAAGTTTCAACGCACAACAATCCAAAGAAAAACATTTTTTATTAAATGTGTCCATCTGTTTAAAGATACACTAGCATGTATCCCTTTCAGACACCATCAATATAGGGTCCATTTTTTCAGAGATACTTTAGTGCTCTCCTTTTCCACTCCCCAGAAACAGAAATCCCAAGAACTGGTTCATTAATCACATGGACAAATTTCTTGAAACTTTCTTTTTTCTAACAAGATTATTTGCATGTCAAATAGCAACTGGCTCTTTAGAATAACAAATCACAGGTAAGGAGGCATTGTATTTCTGAACTGAGCAACATTTTACTGGCAGTGATTAAAAAACTAATTTAGTGCTTATAGGAAATCTTTAGGTTGAATCCTTCACTTGTGCTCAAACAAATCATGCAAACCATGCAACTCTTCTTTTAAAAAAATTAGTGTGTTGCTATCTATGATCAATTTAATAGAATAGCCAGTTTTCAAGCCCACTGCCCTTAGGCTCTTTATTGCATCTTGTTCAGGTCATAAATTGGGGCTACATTTCAATTATGGATAGAGACAACATCTTATCCTTTCACCCAAAGTGTATATATGTGCACAGGGTCCTTTTAGAAAATATGCCATTTAATTTTAATGTAGTGAGTGTGATCTTTTCTGTTATGTGGAAGACTGCTCCATTTAATGCATACATTTTGACAAATCAGTTGTGACATTTATTTTGGTAATGTTGTGGATGTCAGACTGCAGATAGGTAATAGTAGATTTACTGGTGAGAGCTTAATAGTAGATTTACTGGTGAGAGCTGCTGTTTCTGTCGGTGCTATCTCATTTTTTTTTCTGTGGCACACAATTAAAATCAAGCTTCAACATTCTTTGATTACACTAAGAATGTTTATGTAGAAATAGTTCCTTTGAGATGAATAGGTGCTGTTAAGCAAGTAAGATACAGACTAGCCCTCAACATTCCTAGCTGTGGTAGGATAAAGGGTAAAATTACTGCATAAAAAATAAACTCCTCAAAATTTCAAGGTATGACTCCTGATTCAAATGGTTATGGTATCATCAGTAATTTTTTTTCACATTGCTCTATGCTAAGATTTCTGATTTCTCAACTGAGAAGACACTTAAACAACTTAGAAAAATGTGGTTTTTTCACCCTGAGAATTTCTTTATTTGCTCAGACCAGATGTTAAGCTCAGCTGTTTTTGTTTCCCCTATTGTTAAGAGAAAGTGGGGATTCTTGGATAAAGTGAATAATCTCTTGGTGGATGCTTCTAGATTCCAGAACTGACAGCTTAAAGATCTGATCTGAATTTCAACTGTACATTTAAGAAACTTCTAAAAGTGATAAGCAAAGTCATATTAATAAGATATCTGCATTTGGTCTTCATTCATAAGCATTTATGTTATTTTTTAACCAGTCATACCTTTACATCTTTATGGAAAAAATCTGAAATATAGTTTCCTACTGAGAATCTCTGCTGCTGTGGCCTTTTTAGTTGGTGGTGGTGGGTTTTTTGATTGGTTTTGGTTTTTGTGGGTTTTTAACTCCATAAAGAAAGGGGAAGGGAAGCTTTGGGAAGCAAAGGAGAAGGGGAAAGGGAAGGGGAAGGGAGGGAAGAATTTTTTGTAGTGCCAGTATATATACTCTTATTCACCTAAGATGCTAAAAACCCTGATTTACATAATAAATGAATTCTGAACTATATTATTGCACATATTCCTGGAAAAACAGGCTTTTTTAAGTACTTGCAGTATGTACTACAGAGTGCTTTGACTGTCTTGCCTTTCTGGGCTCTGAGGGGTTTGGATTTTTTTTTTCTTCTATTACATTACTTTTTGATCATACAGCAGCTCTTCTCTCAGTCTACTAAATTCCAGTCACATATTAGGCAGAGATGTGAATATTTTTCTATTTGAAAGACATTTGCTAAGTATATCCAGAAACAAATGAGTATTAATTGGCCTCAGACACATATAAACTTAAAAATAGCTATCTAATATGATAAACACATGGATCTGGAACAGTGTTTTCATTAGTGTTATTTGTCTGGAGACATTAATATTTATATAGACCATGTAGCATGGTTACTCGGAAGTGAGGACTGGAAGAAATTCCCTCTGGTACTATATCTGTTAGTCCACTAAGAAAGTGTCATGCCAAATATGTTTTATGTTTGTATAAGTGGTTATAGTGGAAGATCTGGGAGAGGTTTCTGCACTGAAACTTTTCTTTAGAGGAAACAGATTTTTAGAAAATGTCCCAAATGCCAAGATTTGAGAAAGAGAATGTAAAAACAAACAAATAAACAAAACCAAACATATAATGTACAGGAAGCAACATTCACAAAGTTGATGAAAGCGTAAGATGTTAAACTGCATACAACAGTAGTAAACCAGCAGTGTAATAAGTCAGACTTGGCAGAAAAGTATCAGATCTGTTGTTCATATAGTTATGAACTATACTGAAAAGGGAGATGTCCTTCTAAGTTTGAACCCACACTAAATACTGCATTCAACTCTGAGGATCCCAAGAAGGGCTTAGACCTGTTAGAGAGAGTGCAGAGGAAGGTCATGAAGATGATCAGAGAGCTGGAACACCCCTTCTATGAAGACAGATTGAGAGTTTTAGAGTTGTTCAGCCTGGAGAAGACAAGGCTCAGGGGAGACCTTAGGGCACCTTCCACTACCTAAAAGTTGTCTCATATGCTGGAGAGGGACTTTTTACAATTCCATGTAGTGATAGAATAAGAGATAATGGCTTGCAACCAAAGAAGGGTAAACCTAAATCAGATATAAGAAAGAAATGCTATACAATGAGGGTGGTAAACACAGAAAGAGGTTTCCCAGAGAGATGTTAGATGCCCCATCCCTGAAAACATTCATGGTCAGGTTTTACAGGACTCTGAGCAGCCTGATCTAGTTGGATGTCCCTGCAGATTGAAGAGGGGTTGGACTAGATGACCTTTTAAGAACTCTTCCAATTTCTCCATCCTCCCAAACTGTTCTATGATTGTATGAAACAACATAAGCTAGGTAAAATAGTGTTGTAGTTGTCAAGTAAAATGTATTCAACTAAGCAACTTTCCTTGTATGTAAGCACTCATGGTTTCTAAATTAGACTTTATGCAAAGCACAGAGCTCTCATGTTTGCTCTGAATACTGGTAATCATTGTTTTTACTCTTCTTTTATTTTTTTCATTCTTTCTCCTACAATTTGAGTGCCTCATTTCTGTGGCTTCAGTGTACATTGCATTTTAATTAGTAAAACTT
Organism: Campylorhamphus procurvoides; assembly: GCA_013396655.1. NCBI lineage: Eukaryota > Metazoa > Chordata > Aves > Passeriformes > Dendrocolaptidae > Campylorhamphus > Campylorhamphus procurvoides. Next base: position 23,780 of record WBMV01005506.1, on the reverse strand, counting down.
TTAGAGAAGGGTATAAGGCATGTGCTTTTAGTAAGAATATGCCTCTTAGAAAATGCTGTCAGTCTTTAGGAGGGGGTGTGATAGGGGAGGTCAGGGGGAGTTTCTGTTTTCTTTTAAGTGGCAAGTACACACTGAAAGCGTAACATATAGATTGTAAAAACTGAACTACCATTTCTTGTGCATCTGTGTGATAACCATGCCTCCAGGGCATATGTTCATTTTTGAACTATCATTTACTATGTGAATAATAGCTTTATTTAATTTTATTTTATTTGTCAAGGGCTGGGTTTTTTTTTATTTCTTGTCAGATTGATTTGAAGATAAACAGTCTGGAGAAGGGAAGTAGTGGAAGACTTTCAACACAAGTGTGAAAAATGAGTAGCGCCAAACCAGTAAATTTCTGTGGATTTTTGGTTTTTTGTTTTGTTGGGGAGTTTGTTTGTTTATTTGGTTTTGGTTGGTTGGTTGGTTGGTTTTTGTTTTTTTCCCCTTGGTGTTCTTGTTTATGTTTGTAGCAAGATCTCACTTGCTGTTGGTTTTATTCCTGATGTAATATTCCTTTGTTAATGTCTTAAACTTTGCCTTCTGTGTTAGCAAAACACAAATGCTCAATATATCATTAAGTTTTTTACTTTTGTCATAGACCCCCCCAATTCAGTCAGTTTATCAGTACTGTTTTACTACTGTATTACTTTGAAAGCAGATCACATAACAATGACAAAGCAAATTCAGAATTCTCAGAAGCTTTCGTGACAAGCCTGAAAGAGAAAAGGGATGAAAAGCTGGTGAAAGCCATCCTCCCGTGTTTTCCCCACAGACTGGGTACGTAAGGGCAGGAAAGAAACACTGAATGCATATCCCAAATCATGCTCATTGTCCTTGTTAAAATGTTCCTGTTATGGCATATTATTGTATTATAAGCTGATATCACACAGTACAGTAGCAAAACAATGCTGATGCCTCTCTCTGCTCTGAGAAAGACCTTTGTGAGGAGTACTCGTGCATATACAAGACTATAATATGGAGTCAGGTGCCACAACCACCTAAACAGACAAAGCAACATGTTGACGGCTTTGAGAAGAGCAGGCCAGGGCAAGATGGAGACCTTGTGTGTGTGTGTTTATAGTCTTTGGTTACTGTGGCTACTCGCCCTCGGCAGGACCTTTGATTCACTGACCACTCACTGTTCCTTCAGCCAGTGAGGGGTGCCGCATCCAGTCAGAGGCTCCAGTGGGTTTGGATGGGTTACCAGGCAGACTTTATTGATTGACAGGCACCTTGTGCTGGCTGTGTACCCTGTGACTTCTGATGCTGGCAGCCGTCTTGGCTGACCATGTGGGCACTGAAGGCCTGGCTTACTCCCCTGACACAGACACACACATTCCCATAGGGTGGTTCTGACACAATAAAAACTGATCTGGTATCTAACATACAGCTGTACTTGTTTTACGTAAAGGAAACCATGAAAGATATTATGTGTGTAATTTCTTCATTTTCCAAGAGCAGAATAGTAGAGTACTGTCTTAATGTCATCAGTACAATGATCATGGCAATAATTCATCCCTGACATAGTTTACTAAGAATCAAAGGAATTGCATCAGGGATAAATCTGGCCAATTAATATTTAAAGGAAACACAGAGTATTTTGACTGAAAAAGTATTCACACTCCAAAAGTGATTCATTACCAAGAAAGCACTAATCTGAAAAGCAATGCTGCCAGTAGTCATGAAATAAGTAGAAAGTATTACTATTGACTCCTTAAGACCTTATTTTTAGCTACTTCATAATACCTTCTAATTTCTGTTGCTCTTTTCTCTTCCTGCCGCTATGAATAACTGTTAACTTTTTTCCTGATCTTGATCTTCTTTCAGCATTTCTAAAACACCTTCATTCAATAAGGAATTCATTTGCAGCTGTAACAGTGATTTTATAGTCATTAGCTTTTTTGCTGTCAATGTGTTTTTAAGCATGCTAATTGGAATGGGAACGAAAAGATGATTTGGGGAAACTGCATCAGTAAACACTATAATTAGGTATAGCATATTATTTATTTTCATAGTGTAAAAAATTACTATCAGTTTTGTGAGCAGTATTTCCGACATAATCTAGCATTTAACATACCTAGGGGAAATTAGAGGGTTTCATCTTAATATATTAATGGTCTTTTGACATGCAAAAAATTTATAAGACATTACTCTAGCAAGCAGTATCCAGTATCATTAAGATGAAACATTGTTTGTCAATTGCACAGTTATACTCTGAGAAAATAGAAGTAGTAAAGTTAGGTGTCTTTCCACAGGTATGGGCACAGTTTCATAACTACCTTTTACACAGGGAAGGAATTTGTTTGAGAAGGTGCTATCTTGAGAGTTTTTCCTTCCCTTGTGTTGTTCTGCCTGAGAAAATGTTTCATTTAGTGTAAACGTTTTTCCCAGAACCACATGTTATTGTGACTCTGTTGAGTAATCTGGAATTGTATCCTGTTGTCAATTGAGATAAATAGGACTCGAGTAAATGTTACTGGAACTATCATATCCAATTTCTTTAGCTGAAAAGAGTTGTGTGAGTCTACTTGACTATATTTGTACTAACTATATGAATATATTTCTTCAAAATCAGTTTCACAGGCTTAGAAACATATACCACCCTTCATGTTCAAGATCTGCTTTTATTCCCATATTGGTAAACTGAGTGATGTTTGATCTAAATCTGGAATAAAGATTCATCTCCTGTTCATGTCACTGTGTTATTTGAATGTAGCAGCTACAAGACACTTCTGTTAGGTTGTTATGCTTCTTCATAACAACTTTCAGGAGATACTTCTAGGTGTGCCCAGTTTTTCAGTTAGTATAGGTTATCAGACTCAATTTTCTCAGATGAACTAGACCTCTTTGGTACAACAATTCTCGGTTACCTTCTTTTAATGAAAATTTCTAGGGCCTTTCTTTTATTTTCAGATACATTAATTAAGAGTTGAGCTGAGGAATCCCCTGATTTCTCAAACTTCATTATTTCAGGTTTGTTTCTTCATATCAGTTTTCTTTAGCTGTCTGTGAGACATCTTTGGCAGTGAAAGTGTTATAAAATCAGTGGCGGACATATTGCTCTTTGAAGTGCTAGTTTAGTAGAGGGATGAAAACACTCTCTTTAGATGCTTTGCGAATGGTAAGTGTGGGTGGGTGAAAGGATAATGAAAGACCGGGAAAGCACAGGAACTTAGAAAGTAGGGCAGGGGTTGTAGCAAAAGGAAGTAAAACAGAATACAGATGGAAAGAGAGGGAAGACTGAATATATAACAAAGGTGGTGAGAAATTGAGAGAGAAAATTCTGAAGTTAAACAGTGTGTAGTGCATCTTCATTATGTGGTTACTTCTGCAATTTCACAGACATTTAGCTGTGTATTAATTAGTCCTATCATAAACATCTTAAATTGAAACATCTTAGAAGCAAACAAATGAAAAATTCTGCTTAAGTTACATAACAGTATTTATCCATTCCCCTCTCCATAAGAAATACATCCAGATCCATGACCCCTGTCTGACTTGTGCTGAAGCTGTAATTTAGCAAAAAAAAGGAACGTCAGCATTCCCTTCCCTGAAGTCATAAGAAATGTATGATTCTCTTCCTTTCATAATGCTTTTTTTTTTAATTTGGGGATATCCTGAAGATTTTTATTTAGTAAGTATTACTCATGTTAATTCCTGACCTCTTTATTCAGGTGATGTCCCTTTCTGCAGGGAGATTTTGTGATGTTCGTGAGATAGAACAATAAGCTAATTCTCCTGGAATTTCATCATACCAGAACACTGGAGGAGGTAATCCTGAGCATTAACAGTTTAGAAATAAATAGGTCATAATATTTATTTTAACACTCCACTTGCCTTAGTTCATGCATTTTCTTACAAAGTTTTACCATTCATTTCAGTTCCATCTGTAGGGAGAAAAGGTTAATAAATTCTCTGAACCCTTCATGTTGAACTCTCTCTCCTGATAAAGACCTAATTAAAGCTCTGTGAAAACAGGTCTGATTCAGGAAAACTCATTTTACTTTTAAGAATTTCTGCATATTTCACAGGTTAGAATTTAAATCTTAGATTATCCTTATACTTCATCATGGTTTTGAGCTTCATCCAGTCTTCAGCTGGTTTGTAGAAGGAGTTATAAGCCTTTAATTAACTTCTGATGAACATTTCCAAGTGATGCATGCAGAAAAGAAAATCCCATGAAGGGAATGGAGTGTCCCTGGTTTAACACTGTTCTTTACTTTTAATAAAGGTGTTCTTTTGAGTAGAAAACTTTTTGTTATGTGAAATTGCAAAACCTTTTTACTATCTATTCTTATATTTCTATTCCTAAGAGTATGCTTTATAATAAAATAGGATTAACTTTAAAAACTAACTGTTCAATACGGGAAAGGAAGCAGTACATTAGGATATGCTACTATGCTGTGGTAATTTAGGGTCCGGAATCTTGTCTGGACATAACAATGCTCAAATGTACCTCCCCTGTGAGTTCTGATCTATTATTATCGATTAATTTTTAGTGTACAGTTACTGGTACTGAACACACCTTCTTAATTGCCTGATGATTTAATGACTTTTAAATACTAATATCAAACAAAAATTTAAAACCAGGCGAACTCATATAGATTTTATTTAATTGTGAGACTGTGCCTCATTCATGCCAGAAGAAATTGTAAGAAAAAATGTCCTGAGAGTTGTTTTTATTGCAAAGTATTTTACATTTGAGGTCTCAGATATATGCCATATGGCCAATGAACTGAGTTTAAGGGTGGTTTAGCATTCAGGAATGGTTCAATATTCTTTTAGAGGAGTAGGTTTATCAGTTCATAAATATATGCTACAACAACTTTCCCCAACAAACGTCTTCCCCAACAAACGTCTCCCTATCTAGAGGAAATCCTGAAAAGCACTGATCAAAAATGGTAATTATGGTCCTCTTTGTAATTTGCCTTGTAAAATATTTTTGTTAAAATATGCTTTGTTTTACCTTACCTATATAGTTGATTCTTTCCTAAAACAATGCTTAGCTGAGTTACGTTATTAACCAAAATTTATGCCTCCAGTAACTATTCCTACAGGAAAATTCAACAGAATGTAGACATTGAAAAGAAGAAAATGAAGCTGTAATACCAAAACTCTATAAAATGTAGATTTTTTTTGTTTTAACTGACAAAAAAGTGCATTTTTTTTCCAACACTGAGCCATAAATTAGATCTCTGGATGTCAAGGCAATTGGTGATGAGGGTCAGTTTTCACTTCATAACCTAATGTGCCTAATGTATCAGTAAGTTGAGATTATTATTCAGTAGTCCTATTTATAAAAACATTTTAATTAAATTAACTTCCTAGTTTGCTGCCTCCTAACTTGGTGGTAGATCTGATTTATTCTTTGTGGAGAGACATAAAGCACTTCTCACATCATGATATATTTGTAGAGAGAAAATGAATATTTTTACAATCATTATGGCAAACAATTAATCTCCTTATTACTGGCCAAAGTATTCCTTTCACAAGCCAATATATTCCAGTGGTATTGCCTGAAAAAGCAAATATGCTGTTTGTGGAAGATAAATGTAATCAAAGAAGGAAATGTTAAAAATTGGCAATATATGCAGCAGGGCAGAGAGCAGAGGAACTCTTTGCTAAATTCAGTATTGGCTTAATGAAGAATTTCTGTGATGTTCTTTTTGTTTATTTTTTAAGCTGCAAGGAGTAAGAGATATTTTTTTCTGTTATGTTAAAAAAATATTTTAACATCCCTGGAAAAGCTTTTACTAACACAATTATTTTCATCCTGGTCTTTACCCCGCCCTTCTAAAAAAAAGTACAGAGTGCTTTGTTTAAATTGAATTGCACCCATGGTATATTACTTCAAGGGCTGAGGGAAAACTAACCTCAAAGCAACAGCAAGAGATGTGTAGGCAATTCATATGAAAAAATAACCATGAAAATCATTGAAGTTACAGAGCTGCTGCATAAATGGCAACAAGAGAGAATGGTGAGGAGAGAGAAGCCTCTTGTGAAGGCCAGGAGTCCGGATATCTCTGTGCCCAGAACAGTCCTTCACGGAAAGGGGAATACTCTGAGGTACACCCTCACCTGTTTGGCATAGGACTTAGATCACAGGCTACTTCTGCTTGATTAAGCCCTACAAGGGTAGTCAGAGAATATGCAAATCCTTATGCCAACTGTTCTCAGCAAATGTCAAATTCCTGAAGTTCCTTACAGAATCATACAATGATTCATTTAAAACCATTACCCTTTGTCCTATCAGAAGAGGTCATGCTAAAATGTTTGTACCAATCTTTCTCCAAAGTCCCCTTTAAGTACTAAAAGGCCACAACTAAGTCTTCCTGGAGTCCTCTCTTCTTCAGAGGCATTCCAACTCTGTGCCCTTTCTAAGTATTCCAAATTAACTGTATTAAGACTTCAAACTGTCAGCTCTTCTCTTTCCTCTGGTTTCACTTTTTCTTATCCCCTAATCTTCCCTTTCTGACTCTCTGGGTCTTGGTCAAAAACACTGAGTATTATTCCTGCTGCTTATTTTCATGCTTAAGGGACATTCCAGGGCATTATGAGTTCATTTATCTGTTCACATACCTTTTTCTTTTCTTAATCTAGTGCACTCTTTTGCCAGAAGCTCTTTCATTTCTAATGGACCATATCATAATCAAAATTACAAATCTGCCTCACGTAAAAGTAAAATAATTAATTTAGTAAATGCAGGAATGGGCTGATAATGTGTAATAATTAGGGTTAATGTGCCACAAGAGGCAATAAATATGGATAGTAAGAAGTACAACAGCCATTTTCAGTAACGTGAAAGCCACAGAATATATTCCCTCTATCTGTTCTAGTTTTTTTCAGTATGTAAATTTATCCATTTAAGGATATGCAGCTGTTGTCAGATTAAAAATTTATCCGCAGCCTACCAAGATACATCAGAATTTTCCAGCAGTAAACTTCACAGAGAGGAAACAAATAAAATTAATAAAATCAAAATATTCATTGGAAATAACACATCAGTCCTTATGAAATTACAGATGTCTAAAGCATATGCAAACATACCTACATTCATGGATGCATGCATTTTTGTTTTAGTAAAGGACCAGCTGCTCTCTAGGGAGGTGATGTGTCATTAGGAAACTGATCAGAGTCCATTTCTTCTCTACCCGTAGATTGTGGGATACATATCAAACAAAACAAAAGAAGTCTCTTCTCATTATGCATTATTATGAATTTCAAATCCAAAGTTAGAATTCTATCTGAAGTAAATGGGTGAAATCCTTTGAGACTTTTTCACCAGCATGTAATTTCATTAGAATTCATTAAATCACTGCAGAGAAAAAGAAAAGGAAAAGCAAAAAAGGGGAACTCCAGAGAGGGTTGCTCCTTTTAGCTTTCTTTTTCTTCCTTTGAATTACACACTGGCAAGATATTTTGAAATATTTCTTTCTTGCTTTTCCATCATGGTTTGCATTGCCATTTCCAATATACTGCCAGTAAGGCATTATGGTTGGGTCTAAAACTTCAACCAATATATTCTCAAGTTCTGAAGAGGTACAAGTGTTTAACTTTGCATCTTATCTCTACACTCTACTGAATGG
>WBMV01005506.1:1465-12437 GCA_013396655.1 Campylorhamphus procurvoides | reverse complement strand
AAAAAAAAAAAAAAAGCCAAACTGGGATTAAGGTACAATTAGAACATATGAAAAGTATGGAATACATTGAAGAATTCTGAATATTTTGCTCAGAATAGCAATTTTTTCTCACCTTTGTGTTTGTCATAATTTTAAAAAAAGAACAAGAATAGTCATTAGAATTGACACCAAATTAATTTGAATTATTTGTAAATATATTTTTGTCTTAGTTTTCAGAGATTATTCATGAACTACTTATTTTTCACCAAGGAAAAGTTCTCTAACTTAATTTTTCTGTGTTTAGATGACACCAGTACTGAGAACGTGGGTGAACGGGCTTTATTTGAGGCAAAATCAGTATTAAGGACTTTTTAATTGAAAAGATGCTGAGGTCAGGTTTTAAAGTCTCCACTGACTTTGAAGAGTTCCATTTCTTTTTTTTCGAGGCCTGAATTTGATGTGTCTAGCTGGGTCCAGTGTAGAGGTAAATGTGGGTTGCAAGGCAGCCCCTCACAGTCTGATTGCATGGTGCTCCGCAACATCTCTTACAGCTGGCTCTGCTAGAGGTTCTGATAGTTCTCCTCATAGTGAATTTTTCTGTCTCTGAAGCGACAGAAGTTATCCAAGGGGAAAAAAAAATCCTGGAGAATGACCTTGTTTAGGTTACGTTCTGCCCTTAAGAAAGAAAAGCTTGTGTGCCTTCACCAAAAGTTTGAGATAAATATTTAGTTAATATTAAATTCTGATAGATATCAAGTATCTTAATTCTAAACCATTAAAGCCCATTTGCCCAGGTAATCATTGAAGTTAGATGTATCATCTATATTTCTGAACCTCAGAATTTTTTAAGGATTCTCTGTATTTGTCTTCAGATATTAGTAATCTGAGGTATCATTTTTGTAAGGAACATCTATATGGGAATTCAGCCTTCACATATAGTCAGTTTATTTCTATTTCATTGTAGGAACTAATTTTCAAAGATTTAATTAAAACATACAGAGTGGTGAAAGTCTCAGTTTTCTTAGCAAAAAGGAACATTGTAATTTCAACTGTTACTTAAAATACTACATATAATAATGTACATTCTTACTGAAGAAAAATTACCACAAAATGTGTGTTTAAATCTTAAGATGAATTTTTTCCTTTTCTTTTTTTTTATTTTACTGCTGAATTTAATTAATTAGAATAAAATTTAGAGTTATGATTAATAAATACTGCTCTTCACAGGTATTTCAGAAATCTAATCATTATATAACAGCACATCTGTGATTTCTCCATCTTTCTAAACTGCCATGATGTTTCGTATTTTGAAGCATGCTTTAGCCTGAGCATTGTCATATTCCTGTATTGGTTCATAAAAGAGGGAAATTATGTTAAAGATGCAGAACTGTTCAGCTGTTTCTGCTACAGCAGTGTTCTTGGTGGGCCACTAAATAGATTTATAATATGTTATATTTTTTTGGGGTCTACAGACAAATATGAATGAATGATGTGCAAATTAGACCATACTCAGATTCTTGCAGTCAGATGAATTTCTGAAATAGTATATTTCAGTATACTTTCTGTGTTTCTACTCCGTGGAAACCTGAATAAACCCCTGTGGGGTTTGCATACTTTTTGTCTGGTACCTTTAAACTTGATAAGATTTTGGCGACTTCTTCATTGTGGGACCTAAAGATGATACATGATCAGTGTAATTTTATGGATATAAAAAATTGAAGTCTTTCTGAAGAGTGCAAATACAATGCTTTGCAGAACTGGGCAATTTCTTTTTGTCTTGGAGGAGTAATGCAAACATACTAGTTTTTAATTCCAACCATACATGAACAAAGATTTTGAGTTTACACCATTGTTCTGTGTTAGTGCCAGATATCCTCATTTATTGCATGAGGAAGGACTTGCTTTTATGGAATTTGGTTTTGTCAGGGTTTGGGCCTGCTGAAGTTGCACTTTTATATTAGAGTTGATTGTTGTTTGTGTGCAAATATAATTAGTAGATGATTTTTTCTGGTATACTACTGTTCATTTCAGCTTTTCTATTTCATGCATAATTTTTGAGTAAATGGTTCCATTTAATTATTGCTGGAAATGGATGAATGGCATTAGGAACAATCAAGCAAAAATTTAATTTAATTCAATTGCATTTATGTAATGTTACCTGTCTGAGATGAAATTTCAAATACCATTGAGAACAAAGAAAGGAGACAATGGTACAAAAAGGCACTTTCAAACAGAGCAAAAAACAGCAAAAATTAATTCTAATTAATTTAGAGAGAAAATAATTGAAGAGCTTGGTGTTTTTCCACTTGCTGATGTCTGGATTTGGATGAAATGGAAAGACTGACACAAACCTTAGATAGTGAACAAACACCCCACCTAGACAAGAAGTATCAGCTGAAATGGTAACAAAGAGGACAATGTAAGAAGGTATTGTTATGAAACAGTCAGGTGATAATTGTCTGTCTGTCTCTATTTTGACTGTACTGCTGTTAAGTCTATTTCATCCTGTCTTCCCTTGCTTATTGCCTTCGGACTGTTATCAATCACTCTGAAAAAGGTTATAATTGCTTCTTATACCATTTCTGATGTTTCAGGCAATCCCAGATCTTTTTAATACAGCAAGGGGTAGTCAGCCGAGTTCAGTGCTCAGGCCTGTAAACAATTCCGGGACCAAAGTGGGTTTAGTACATTAGAAGACTGTGAAGTGGTTAGTTTGTCCAAGCTGGACAACTGACCTGTGGGAGTCACGATAAAACATGAAGATGAAGGCAGATTTTTTTTAACTACTGAGTCAAGATGTCTGAAATTCCTAAGGCTTACAGTAGAAGCAGAAACCCGTTAGGGAACCTCACTTTTCAATAGCTAAAAAATACATTAAAAAATAGTCATAAAGGCATCACTTCACCAAGGCAAACAGGTTAAAGTCACAGTGAAGTCAGGGTAAATGAGATAAAATAGAATTTTATTGGTAACACCAATTTCTTTTGCTGGTAATTTAATGATAAACTATTTAAACCTACCTAGTGAGAAATCCACTTCTATTATGAAACAAAATGAGAAAGAGATGAGGGGAGGCACAGGCTTTTTCACTGTCACCCTGGAATGGCTATGGGCCACAATTGCAGCCCCTTTTTAGAAAAGACATTTTTAACTAGAAAGTTTAGATCAGGTGTCTTTTTTTCTTGCAAGCTTGTCTCTGAGTTCCAATTGTGAAACAGTTAGTATTGTGTTAGTATGTTTATTACATTTTCTTGTAGAAAATGAAAAACTGCAGCACCTTGCAGCAAAGTTTTAGAAAAGTTTAGCAGTGTTCTTCAGTGTTGTCAGGTGATTTAATTATATTACATCAAATCAATATTGCTTCAAGCATATGAATGGAGATATAGTAATATAGTCCTCATGAGATTTATGCATGCATACACATCTTTATTTTCTGTTTGTTGTCTCTTCACATTTTTTGCTTGTAATTTAAACTTTGGTACTTACCTTCAGAAATAATGCAACACATAAGATATATGTTTATATATATGTGTGTAAAAACATTTCATGTTTTTACATGACATTTCATATGTCATGTGATATGACATATTATGACTATGAAACATTTGACATTCAACATATAAATATTAAGGAGTTCCTTATTTTGGGTCAACAAAGCCCTGATATTGAAACTAGGAAGACTGTAAATCTCTTTTCAATCACTATTTGTTCTATTGCTTCATGCAGCCTACATTTAAGTTTTACACAGAACTTATTCTACTCTTCAGTGCAGTGGAACTAGTATTTTTCTCACCATAGGTAGTTTTACTTTGTGTGACCTTATGCATGTAACCTGCTGTAACTGTATTATAGGACATAGTTGTTTCATTTTTCTTTTTTTCAATATGTTACTGTAGCAAAGGGGTTTTGTTAGAGTTAACTAAAACAGACACAATGATAATGCCCTCACAAAGTCTTCCTTTTGATGGTTATTCCTAAGCAACTCAATATGTACAGAAAAGAAGATGGAAATAAATAATAACAATACTGTTCCATTTTTGAAATTACTGTAAATTGAGTAAAAATCAATAAAATTTAAAAAAAAGAATAAAAATATTTATTATCATGTTTTCTTGAATTCCAGAAATCTGAGTGTTCTAGAGAACAAGCCCTATGATGACTAACTGAGGGAGCTGGCACTGTTTAGCCTCGAGAAAAGGCAACTCAGGAGAAACCTTATCACTATCTATAGCAACCTGGAAAAAGTTGTAAGCAAGGTGGGGCTTGTTCTCTTTACCCAAGTGACAAGAAGTAGGACAAGACACAATGGTCTCAAGTTGCACCAGGGCAAGATTGGATATTAGTAAAAATTTCTTCACCAAAAGTTGCCAAGGTTTGGAAGCTGCCAAGCAGTGACCTAGGAATTGGTTGAGTCACCATCCCTGGAAGTATTTAAAAAATGCATAGATGTAGCACTTAGTGAGATAGTTTAATGGTGGATTTGGCAACACAGGTAATGGTAGGACTTGATCATCTTAGAGGTCTTTTCCAGACTAAATGGTTCTATGAATCCATGTTGATCTATGTGAAATATTGTGTTTTACTGAGCTTTTTATTAGTCTTTGGCTCCTCTTTTTAATACAATCATATTAGTTGGTTTTCAAGCTTTAGACTAATCCAGGAGCTTGTGGTCCTTCAAAGCAGGCCAGAATCTCAGAAGTAAACTATATCAGGGTCTTACAAAAATGAGTAAAATCAATACTAAAATGTAGGAAGGATTTTTAAGGCATTCTTGCACAAAGAAAAAAAAAATCATAATGCAAGGTTTCCTGAAGTTTTCCTCTTTAAATATGTGAATTGCACACTGGTTGCATGGTAATTCTGTAGGATCTTGTTTGGTTCTGAATGTAGGCTTTTGGCTCTCATGCGTTTTTGGAGCTGCCCCACTGCATCAGAATTACACATTCAACACTGTCTGTGACACTCATTTGACAACTCTATTATATTAATTTCCCCTGAATCATGAAATGTCTTAAAAATAGCTGGGAAAAACGTGTACTTTTATTCAATACTTAGGAATTGTTACAATAAGATGTCTGTTTAATCTAAAAATAAGGAGAAGTTGAAAAGTTCTGCCAGCACTAGAATTTATTTGCAATTGATCCATAACAGCTTATGGAAATTATAGGTTGTGACGGGTCTGTTTTGTTTTTCACGCCTGTGAAAAATGCCAGCCTGCTAAATCTAAAAATTCAAGTCTTATGTTCTGATCTTCTTTTTTATTCACTTTTTTTGAGAGAATAGATGAAAAGAAGGGGTGGAGGTTAGACTTCCAAGATCTGAAAGAAGATAAATGTCTTTAGAATAAGTCAGTGTAATATTTTTATCTGCATTTATTTACAATGAAGAAATATTTCTTTTAACTTTCTGCTATGTCCTTGACTAATATGTTTTACCAAGGTAAATATTATAATATTTGCATTGTAGAATATAATATATGTATTATGAATAACATGTATTGTATGGCATAGGGACTTTATAGCAGTAATCCATCTAATCACAGCTATTGAGCAATAACAACTTTCAAGCATTACAGATTGATCACAATTACAAAGAAGTGACAAAAGCTTAGATGTCAGCTGATTCCACGGTACAATAATACTTCCTTGTACATTTATGCAGTATTCATTTCAGTATGTATGTAATTTCATTTTTTGCTTCAAAACAAAAAGAAAATACAGCAATAAAAAGGTAATTAATATTTGACCTAATTTGGTTGAAAATTTGATACTGATAAACTTATATAGGAAGAATAAAGGAAACATCAGAATTTTTTTCATTTCACTATTATGGTAAGTTTGGGTTAATTCTGTAATTTTGTTTTTGGACTTTGTTAATATGTTACTAAATTGTAACAACTTTAATAGTAACTTGGAAACTTGCACGTCTGGAGTTGCTTTTTAAAATTTTCTCAGAACTTTCAAGTTAACTCCTTAGTAGGTAGAAGGATTCTTTTGCAAACAGATGAAACGGAACTGAAAAAAAGACTTGTGTTTTTATTTTGTTTTCTTTTCTACTTTGTATGTTGTGATATGTCACACAGTGAAAAAAAAAGAAACAGTGAGCAATGAAAATGCAGTCTGAAAAGTCTGTCTGGAGGACAAAACCCTTGGATTTCTGTACTTGACATTTCTCTTGGTTTACATCTTTTCAAAACACTTGCTGCCTCACAGGTTTTTGTATTGACAAGACTAGTTTCAGAATAATTTCAGAAGCTCAGAACAATCTGTGAAAGTATTCCTTGGAAATTTAAAGGTGATTTTATATGTACTTCTGAATCTAAATTGAATTAAGAAAAAATGCAATTACCTTAGAAAGCTCCAGAAGTAGCATTTAAAAATCACAAGGGGAAAAAAAAATAAAAAGTAGAAATAGACCTGACATGGAAGATACTTCAAAACTTTAACTGAAATAAAAATCAAAGGAATGACGTTCTATTACAAACACTATTCCTCCTAACTTTCAAGATAGTCTTTCTTCCCAAATCTTACAATGTTTGTTTTTAAATATTACCAATATATAGAACCATAGAATAAGCTGAGTTGGAAGAGACCACAAGGATCATCAAAGTCCAGCTCCTGGCCCTGCACAGACAGCTCAAAGAATCACATCATGTACTTGAGATTGTTGTCCAGACTCTAAAACTCCAACAGCCTTGGTGCTGTGACAACTTCCCTGGGGAGGCACAATGGAAGCCAAAGGCTAAACTGTCAGGAACTGAAGGAAGACAAGAATTTTAGCCACAGTTCTTGTTCCTATATTGCAGGTTTCCTCTGCCCTTTTTTTTTTTTTTGTCATTGTTTCATTATTCATGCTTTATATTTGATTTTACTTCGTTGGTAAATCTCAATGTACTGCAGGCTGAGATATCCCAAAAGAGTTTAGATGCTACTAGAAGAAGCTATTGGATCAGCAGTCTATTAAAGGAAAACTATTGATTTCATTCTATATTTACTATATTATTTATGAAGCCATGATACCACCACCCATAGCAAAACTCACGCTTAAAAATAGTCTTTCTTGTGCATGAAGTGTCCTTACATTCCATATAATATTGTAGAAGTATTTTATCCATAAACTATTTGGAAGACTGAGATAAATTTAGGCATGCTTTTGAAATGTTCTAAAATCTTAACTTTAATAACATGCAACTAACAATTCAGCTTTTCAACTTACTGGTACTTTGTTCACAAAAATTGATTTGCATCATTGAAATACATTGATATATTAAGGCTGAACCTTTGCAGAAAGGTTTTTTGATAAGTCATTTAGAATTTCTAAGAACTTCTAAGAAACTGCACTGGTGATTGGATTTAGCCTAAGGTAAGAAAATGTTGACCTACCATAAAATTTTTTGACACTTTTTGTCTTTATATTTGATTCATTGTAATTATCAACATTGAGTCAATGTTTCCATTTGTAAAAATTGTTTATTTCCAAACCATTGTGAAATACAGGTGTATCTTTAACAAATTTTTTTAATCCATCAGAATTAAAAATATATTTTTATCCAAAAATGTGTTCTATGCCCAACTTAAGGAAAGATTTCATGTTGGCATCAGTTACTTACTGGATTAAATATCTGACACGTTCATGCATAAGATATGGAAGGATAAACTTGGTAAAAGGCTCATAAAACTTTTTCTTAACCTTTCAATGCTGCAGAGAGTGTGTTTATTAAAACACTACCCTATTTAAAATTAAAATTTTACATGCATAGAGAAATGCAAACTAATAAGAAAACCCACAGATTTTTGGTACACATGACAATTAATGAATATCAATTGCATTTTCTTAAACTTGAAATTAAGTCTTCCTAAAATAGAATTTTCTTAACCCTTATTTCCATCCTATACTAACAACAATTTCATTCTATGAAGCATTCAGTTCTATGTGATACAAATTAATAGGCAATTTTCAGTAAATTAGTTGGTGCTGGCAACAGATTACCCATCTTCAACTCATATTAGCAAAAGACAAATTCCCATCTGAAATCTGCAAAACAATTTCTGACTTTTTTTCAGTAGACAGTGTTGTGATCATACGCAAGAGACAAAAAGATTCCTTATATTATATGTGACTTCTCATAAAGCAACAGCAAAGCTTACCCTTCATGTACTATTCATTTCTAATAGGGCAGGAGAAAGACAGCATTTTTATTTCCAACCAAAAAATATAAATTTCATTGAATTTTGAAACATCTTTAAAATTCATACTGCCAATTTTGGCTTTTTTGTCTCAGAGTGATAAAAAGAAGCCTGAACTCTCTTTGTCTTTGTAAGGCATATTTACAGGGAAGATTCAGATTAGACATTAGAAAAAAAAAAATCACTGTAAGGGTGATCAGGCATTAGAATAGGTTGCCCGGGAGAGTGGCAGAGTCACCATTCACCAGTCCTGGAGGTGTTTAAGCAGTGTCTGGATCTGGCACTGGGTGATGCGGTTTGGAAGTTTAGGGGTTATAGGCGCAGTACTGAGCTGATTGTTGGACTTGATGATCTTAGAGGTCTCTTACAACCTTGATGATTCCATGATTCTTTGATTGTATGATTTGTTTGGCAATTCATGCTATTAAAAGACCTAGAGAAATAATAATGAGACATAGAAACTTAAGTAATCCAAATGAGGAGTTCATACTTTATCTCTGAAGGGAGTAAATGAAAATCCCCAACACTGACATTTGGTACCCGATCCATAAAGTCTGCAAACTGAAGAAAACTGTCATAGCAGTAGTCAGCAATCACTTTCAGTATTTCCTATCCTCTCTAATGGTAGACAAGCTGGGAAATAGCAAAGATGCAGTATACTTGTTATGGTAGAAAGCTGTGGTGAATCAGCACTGGAAACTCAGAAGGTTCCCTGGCCATACCATACCTGGAAATAATTGCATCCCAGAAAATAACTCTGATAATATAAGAACTGGTCTTTTAATGGTCTGAAAGAAATAAGTCTTATGAGAACTTTTCTTAGGAGGGTTAACTTTGCACTCTCTAATAGATTTCGGATTTAAAAAAGAAAAAAAAAGAGAGAGAGAAATAGAGCTCTGCCTCATGTTTTAGATTGAAAGACAGCTTAACACTGTAGAAAAAGAGGACAACCCAAATAGCAGAAAAAAGAATGAGGAATCACTATCACAGGCAAGGTGTCATGCTGAAGGAAGTGAAGAATTAAGGAAAGGGTCAGTATCAGGAATGAGACCTCACTGATGCATAAATGGCAGACTAGAGAATAAAATAACTGACGGGGGAAAAAAAGTGTTTCTATGTTGATTGTAGCATGAATCATTGCAAAACAGACAAATTATAATCAACTCCCACTCAACCCTGAAACTGTGTAGGATCTGCTGATCAAGCTGGATCCTTTCAAATCTGTGGGGCTGGATGGCATTCATCCAAGAATCCTCAAAGAGCTGGCTGATGTCATTGCCAAACCCCTCTCAATTTTTCAATGGTCTTGGGAATCTGGAGAGGTCCCAGCTGACTGTAAACTGGTGAATGTTGTCCTGATTTTCAAGAAAGGCAAGAAAAACCCTGGAAGCAACAGGCCTGTAAGTCTCACTTCAGTGCCTGGTAAAGTTACGGACAAGAAAGAGGCATTGAAAAACACTTGAAAGACAACACAGTCATTGAGCCAGCACAGCTCAATGGCAGAAAAGTCTCCTTGTCAAACCTGATTTCCCTCTATACAAGATAATCCACCTTGATCAAGGGAAGCCTGTTGTTTTAATCCTTTTGGATTTTGGTAAGGTATTCAATACTGAATCTCACAGGATCCTTCTGGACAAAATGTCCACCACACAGCCAGATAAACACATTATGTGGTGGGTGAGCAATTGGCTCACAGGTCAAGCAGAGCGAATGGGGGAACATCAGACTGGAGACCTGTCACAAGTGGGGTGCCACAGGGCATCTTGGTGTTTTACTTACATTTACTTATATTTAAGACCCAAGAGTTCCCACTCAATATTTGCAGAGCCTTTTAGCTCTTTAATAACTTGAGGTCATGTAAAGAGAAAAAGCTACACACTTTTTCCAAAGAATTTTTTTTTAAATTAGTGAGAAAATAGGCATTTTGGCAAAAGGTTCACAGGAGTAACATACAATCAAAGAGAATATTCCAAAAAAGTACCTTTAAGAACACTTAGTAAAATACAACCCCTCTGTTTTAAGTTACCCACAAAACATTAAGGAAAGAATAAATAAAGAAAAGAGATTAGGAGAAGAAAGAAGGAGTAAAGAAAGAGAGGAGAAGAGAGAAGGAGTAAAGAAGGCAGCTGGAACAAGAAAATTTCATAACTATCACTTGTGATGGCAAGCCTCTGTGCACTTGTATTTATGTGCTTCTGCTACCATGGCCATGCCTGAGAGGTGGGACATCAGGCTCACTGGTACGTCAGTGGCCAGAGGGGTGCTGTAGTCAATCAGAGGCTCCAGGGAATGTAGTGTGGGCAAGTTACCAGGAACACCTTTGATTGATAGGCCAGCTGCATGGCTCCCTGTACTGCCCAAGGCTTCCATGAGGCTTCAGACCTGACCTGACCCCTCCCCTGACACACACACAAAAGTTAGGGCCCATTTAAGCAATCCAGTCTCTCACACCAGTGTTCTCCAACATCTTCATAAATTACTTGGAAGCAGGACAGGAAGGGATATGGAGCAAGTTTGTAGGCAACACAAAACTGGGAGGAAACTGACTCCCTTGAAGGCACGGAGGCCCTGCAGAGAGACCTTGACAAATCAGAGAGATGGGCAATCACCAACCATATGAAGTTCAATAAAGTGAAGTTCTGGACTCTGCACCGGCGATGGGGTACTATAAGATGTTTGTACATGTTGGGAGGCGGGCTTATGGAGCAGTGAGATGATCCAATATGGATTAACGACAAAGCTCAGTTTATTAATGGCGTTTCTACAATTATAGTGTTCTCTGAGTGTACGTGCATTAACATTACTGG
>WBMV01005505.1:0-156337 GCA_013396655.1 Campylorhamphus procurvoides | reverse complement strand
TCTCCTTTGAACTGAGACACTAAGTTAATCTAATATTAGATGTGATGAAGCCCATCACATGCTGTCTGTTTTGCTGCTTTCCCGGATAGAATCTCCCTTTTATTTCTTACAGCCAGATCAGCCTCTCACGTATCTTGCATTATATTGTAGATTTTACTGCATGCTTTTTGATACCACTTATTATCCGATGAAATCCCTCTGTTCTGAGAATAATGGCTAAAGGAATAGAAATACATAACATTATCAATTTTTACCCTGACTAAGTAGTGGGATGTAAGATGAGAAGTATTTCATGTTTCTAAAGATTAGCCAACCTCTAATTATTTGAACTTAAGAGGAAAGATCTTTAGAAAGCAGATAATTTCAGACTCGTATGATTTCCTGTGTCTTTTGATACCTGCATTTGGAGAGAAGATTTGTGAACTGCATAGAAAATTTCTATGCAACTTGTTTTTAAACATTTTGTAACTGTGGAATATTATTTAAATTCAAGATTTAATCCATGCAGTTATTTTCATAAAATGTGTGACCTATCATAGGTAGATTTTTTTTTAAAGAAACAGTTTTGATGTAGGTTTAGCATACATGCCAATATCTTTATTTATATTTCTGGGCAAGCTTACAGAGAAGAGATCTTGTAGGTCTTGGAATCAACAACAATAAAATTGAGTTTTTCACCTATTTCCAGTAAATTTCCCTCTTTTGCAATGCTCAGGTATAAATAATATGCACATACCTGAAGGGAGCCTACAAGAAAGATGGAGGGAGATGTTACACAAGGGCCTGGAGCAACAGGACCAGGGGAAATGGCTTCCCACTGTCAGAGGGCAGGGTTAGATGGTGTGGTGGTTTGACCTTGGCTGAATACCAGGAGTCCACCCAAACTGCTACAGGCCCCCCTTTCCCAGCGGAAAAGGAAAAAAACAGCTAAGAATTCATGAGTGGAGATAAGGGATGGAAGAGGTCTGATTAACTTCACAGGCAAAACAAACTCCAAGTGGGAATAATACTTAAATTTATTACTATCAGGATAAGAGCTAAAGAGTGAGAAATAAAACAGTTTCAAAAACACTTCCCCCCACACCCCCTTCCATGTTCTCCCTCCCCACCAGCAGTGCAGGGGGACAGGGGATGGGGGATTGCAGTCAGTTGTTGTTTCTGCCGCTGCAAATGTCAGTCCAAACCCTTAGGCAGCAGTTCTGCCCAATCTGCTGTCCCATGGGTCACTCCTCATGGGCTGCAGGAGAACAGCCTGCCTTATCATGGTCTGCACCACGGGTACAGGGGGGCCACAGCTCTGAGTCCTTCCCCTGCTCCCATGGGGTCCTTCCCACAGGAGACTGTACTTGATGGACATCTCTGACATGATTCCATCCTAGGGCAGTAGTCCTTCCCAATCTGCTGCCCTGTGGGCCACTCCGTTGGATGCAGTCTCTCATGGATAAGCTATACCTGCTCCAGCATGGGTTTCCCTCTCCATGGGCCATGGGCACAGGTCTCCTGCAGGACCCTGCTCCATCCTGGGCCTCCCATGGGATAACAGCCTCCATCATGCATCCACCTGCTCCAGCATGGGCTCCTCCATGGGTGGCAGGGGGATCTTTGCACCCCAGTGGTCCTCCATGGCTGCGGGGGGACAGCTCGCACCACCACAGTCTGAACCACAGGCTATAGGGTGCCACAACTCTGAGTCCTTCCCCTCCTCCTGTGGAGTCCCTACTTCTCCTGCTCCGACCTTGATGTCTGCATTGCTATCCCATGGCTGGAATTTCTAACTGCACAACACTCCTCTATTTTTAAATAGAGACAGTACTATGATTCAAAAGCAGGAGGTCCCTCCTGGAACGAGCTATCATTGGCTCCATAGGACAGGCAAAGCTTCTAGCAATTTCTAGCAGAAGCCACTCCTGAAGACCCTCCTCTACCAAAAGGCAGCTACAGAAACCTATGGCAGATGGGATATTGGGAAGGAATTGTTCCCTGTGAGGGTGGGCAGGCCCTGGCACAGGTTGGGCAGAGAAGGTGTAGCTGTCCCATCCCTGGGAGTGTCCCGGGCCAGGTTGGACAGGTCTTGGAGGAACCTGGTCTAGTGGAAGTTGTCGCTGCCCATGGCAGGATGATCTTTAATGTCCCTTCCAACAGAAACCATACTGTGATTCTATGACTATGATTCTACAATTTGTTGTCTTAAAGGGATATATTTACACTGTGTTTGCATCATGGCTCAGATTTTAGGTTCAAATGGAGTAATGGAATATAATTCCTGAGCCACCTGCCATCTCTGACCTACCCAGCAGGAGCTTGTAGCCTGGGTCTGCCCTTTCCCTCTGTACTGAGGAATGCCTGGTCATTTGGATTCAGCCAGCAGCATTGGAGAGCCTCAAGCAGCACCTGTAACAGACATAAATTTGTAGCAGAATGCTAACAGTATTTATCAGATACTTTATTAACTTCTCTGTAAATGGCCACAGTGGGTTTCCTCTACATCTCCTCTGTCTCAGGGGTTTGCACACAGAGTGGGCTCCTTCTGCTCCTGCTGGGCTGGCAGACTCAGTAGAACTGCAGTCCAGGCCACATGCATGGTATAATCACAATTCAAGGAAATTTTTCATGTTGAATTCTTGCATTTTCTCTACTGTCTTAGTAACACATGCCTTTATTTTTTGGCAAAAACTGATTTTTTACATCAGTGCTGAGAAGTGTAGATCAACAGACAAATTCCTTTCTTGTATTATTTTGCTTTCCAAAGTGTATCTGGAGATGATATGCCTGGTATTTGTTTTCAATTTGTTCGTTCAGGCTGGTTATCTCTTGCTGTGCTGCATGTCACTTTTTCTTGCATAGGTTAGGCTGTAACTTGGAAACCATCTCAAAGGGATGTAGGGTTTTCTCCTTTAATTTCCTTCCCAGCCCAGCCTCAACCTCACCTTAGAATGGACCAGGGGGCTTCCTGGCTTTTCTTGTGAGTGGCCAGAGCAGCTGGAACCCCCAAAGATTGCCATTTACACCAGAAGTGGTGTCAGATCCAAGGATGGCATATGTGCATGCCATCAGCATGTTCATGCTGAATGATGTGTGAGCCTTTCTTTCCATGCATATACATTTTGCAGAGAGAGCTGAATTCCATTTAGGGTGATTTCATTTGTGGAGCAGTGTGTTTCCTCAGTGACAACATCTAATGTCACTGTTCTGAATTAAGAAACGAGCCTTGTTTTGCCACGACTCTTTTTTCCAGTTGTTTTTCTCTTAGCAAATGTGCCCAGTCTTTGTGCTGAAATTTTCCTACTGTCCAGCAGATGCAGGTCTGGGGAGTTTTGTTAGTGGTCTTGAATGTTAGAAAAATGAGCTTTATTCTCCTCCTTGTACAGCTTAGCATGAAAGTTATACTTTTTGTGCTATATGAATGCAGGTTCAGTGGAATTTGCTGCTAATTGTGGAAAATGTATTTTCTCCTTTTACTCCTGAGTTGAAAAGCATCACATTATAAGCAATAAATGCCTGTTTCCTTGTGTTGCAGCTCCTATTTTCATTTTCAATTTCCTTTTCGTTAGGTCCTAAATGTCTTTAATATATTCCAAGGATTTCAAAGATTATGTTAATTCATTTCACCCACAGTGTGTCTGTTGTTGGTTTGGTGTTCTGGAAAGCTGCTTACTCTGTCTCACAGTTTGAACAACAGCCTGGTCCTTTGGTGTCCTTGGTAAGGAGGTTTTGATGTTACTTTTGTAACTTGTCCTTTTTTTTAAACAAGTTAGAAAGAATTTGTCAATCATAATTTATGTTCACCTTCCTCTTGCTGAGTCCACACAGTCATTTGGGTACTTTGCACTTTGCTTTCCCCTTTGATTTCCATGGGTATCACTTGCCATGTGTTCACAACCCCACTTACAGCCCATCAAAGTACAACTCCTGAAGAAACACACTTCAGTGAGACAGAAATGGAGTTTACTCCAGCACTTGGATTAGGACAAAAGGTTGGGCCATCTAGTCTGGTATCTCTGGTGCACAGGGGCATCACACTCCCTTTTAACCCTTAGCAGCAGGTGACTGTGTCATACCCAAAGTACAAAGATGAATATATTTTATAAATGTTCAATGATATCAGAAGAACCATGGACATTCCTACTGCCTGTATAAATGGCTAATCCTCCTTTCAGGTCTTACAAAGCTGTTGACCTTCCCGATCTTTTAGGTCAGAGGGAATCTTGAGTTAATTACATGTAGTGTAAAAAAGCTTGCTTCTCCTCTATGAAGTTTCAATTTTCAGCTTTCTTCTTTAGTACCATGCATCCCTTCCTGTGTATTATGCCTAGAAAGTGATGGACTGACAACAATGACATTTGGTTTATAAATTGGAAAATCCTTCATATTTTTTTGTTAGGCTCATAGGATTTATAGATTTTTCAGGAAACATTTAACATCAAGTGAGAAAGTGAGGGAGAAAGAAAGATAGCACCTAATCAGTAAGATTGCCTAGTTTTGTCCTTTAAAAAATCATTTAGGATTTTCCTAATAAATAAATAGTTACATTGCATTTTATTTCAGTGTTAACTTTGTATTTCTGGAAAATCTGAGTGTTTTGCCGAAATAATTACTACACTCATGGGCATTCAGAGGGCTGGGGTTCCACTGAAATTGCTCCAGCATGTTTGACAGCAGCTGCAAATGGTGAGGGTGGAAGGGAAGATGACGCAGCAACAGGGAGGTGAGACCTGGGTGCCTCTCAGCTGATACAGACATTGACTCAGAGTCCAGTTTTCAGTTCATTTGGTACTTGGAAAGTCCTTACAGTAACTGAGATTTGGATCAGTTGTATTCTCAGGATCTTGTGTTAGTGTCTTATATGGTTTTGTAAAATAGTTTCTGCCTCTTAAGGGATTGTCATTGATTTCACATAAAAATAATTGTTCATTTTTGCTGACTCATTTGCAAGCAGTGAAACAGCAGCAGCAGAATGCATAGTTTCTGTGCCTCAGTCATTAGTTTACTGTATTCAGTGACCTTGTGCATTTCAGCTAATGGACACATGTACTGGTCTTTATTGCAATAACATTTCTTTCCTCTAGAGAAACAAAGAATTAGAGTAATCCATTGGAATGACATCCCCTCCAAGAGCAGAAAAGACACCTAGATGTAGAGAGACAAACTCATTTCTTTATTGTGGGCATGAGAGAGGCAGCAAGAAAGAGGGAGGAGGAAGGGAAAAAGACATGAGAGTGATGTATTAATCTCAGGGTGATTCAGAAAAATCACTTTTTACTGGAGGCTCTATCTCAACTTGCACACAACACATAGGAAACAGTGGGGCCAGCCCTCCATCAGGGATACAAAGCATCACATTCAGGGCACAAAATTTAAGTGATTCTGAAGATCATGAGGTACGGTTTTTCTCTCACAGCAGAGATAATTTCAAATGCAGACTGGGTTGTTCTGGGCTTTATCCAGCTGAGTTTTGAATATTTCCAGGATTGGATACTCCACTATGACCCTGGAGTCCTTGTGCTCTCAATCGGGGCTTTTTCCCCTCCTTATGCTCAAGACACAGTTTCCTTTTCTACACTTGATACCCCCCTCCCTGACAGAAGTCTAGCTCAGCCTACTCCACTGGGTAGCTGGAGATCACCATTCAGATCTCCCTTAGTTTTCTCCTTGCATTCCTTGACTTACTCCAAGTATTTCAAGAATGTATTAATTCGTTTCTGTCACCCAGCATTTGTTGTTGTGTTGCTCTGGAAAGGCACTGAGTTCTCTCTGTTTGATTGCTTTCAGCAGGGCAATGGGGGCTTCTCCTTTGGAGCACTTGCAAAAATGAATACAAGAAGAAAACACGTTTGTGTGAGAGAGAGAGAGTGAGCTGAGCAGCAGGAATGCAGGAATGAGCTCCTGTCCAGCAAGAACAGGCAGCTTGGAATTTGAAGGCGTATATTTGTGCCTTCTTGTCTGCTGTCAATTTTTTTCCCTATACATTCTTCCTTATCTCTATCACTTTTATCCTTTATTTCTATACACTTATCTTTTTTTTTCACCTCCAATGTTCAGATGGAAAGACTGGAAGCTCACTCACTAAAATGGAATGCTGCCTAGGTTTTGAAAAAGTCAATTACCTTAATTTACATGGAGTGTGATTTGGTTAGGTTGAAGCAGAAGTTGTCACAGACATGTCTGGGTGGGGTTGAAAGGTAAATGTACCTGAGATTAGAGTCCTACTGACAGGCAATGAGATGAACTTTTCCTGCAGAAGATTTTTGAGTTGTTTCTTGACCATCAAAGAGGAGACAGGGATTCCACAAGATCAAGGAAGCTTCACAGTGAGAGTTTGTGGTTTATTTTCTTACAAGTATAAATAGTCATGGGATCAAGGCTTATCATCTTGATAGAAAGGAAAAAACCTTCATATTCCTATACAAAGAGGCCCAGCAGCTCTGCCTGGAAAGCCCTTGCAGCTCTAGGAACCCTGTAGCTTTACTGTATTAAAAGTTGGTGTCTGAAGAAGCCTATTTAAATGTTTGCTTACCAGTAGCCACATGCTAAGACAAACATTTCTATCATAATGTTGTTCAAAAATAGGTTTTCTTGGTATCTTGAGTAATTACAGCCATTCTGCGTGCAGTTTATTTCTGTTTATTTTCTAGTAAATTCACCAGCTTCCTCCATCAAAATCCCATGTCAGTGTTCTGGGTCTAATGTTCTGTGGCTTTAGAATTATCACCCACATGTATATTCCAAAATTGCAGTTGTACTATAAAGTCATCCTGCAGGGAGCTCTTGAGGCTTTCATGACCTCATTTACACAGCAATAAATTCCCAAATCTCATTCAGCCAGTGCTTTCTCTGTGACTAAACATTTCAGTCACCCACTATATGAGATAATTTTCTGAAGTAAAAGTGGTACGGGAATAACTTCTACAATTAAAGGTATAATAAACTATTAAACTTGAACAAATGAACTGGTGCTTTGGTGGAAAAAGACAGTAAACTCATAAAACCTATTTTTCCTAATTACAGTAATGGGTGTTTCTCCTGCTTGGCCCATGAGGTTTTCTGTACAATCCTCAGTACTGGGGCTAATCTTGGAGTGGCAGTTTCCTTCTGGCTGATTTATGGATTCCAGTAAAGGCACCAAGCCTTCATTTAAAAGCAGAATTTCATTGAAAATTCCTCTTTCCAAAATAAGACTCCTCATATTTTTTTTCCATTTTTTCCCCCCTGAGTTATACTGTGAGGCCATATCACTGCATGTCCTCTTAAATGTGCATTGTGTGCAGGGGTAAGGTATTTTCCAAGAAGCACTGAGGGCACATTCTGGTTCTATCATGATCCCAAGTTTTCCAGAAAGTTTCCTGTTGAAGAGAAAAGGGAATTTGCATGGTTGTTGCTGAAAGAAGTTACTGGCAGTGCAAATGATTGAATGACGATAGAAACTAAAGAAAACACCCTTGAAAAAGTGATGAGCTTTTTTCTCTTTCTAAAATACATTAAGCTAAGTGAAATGGCTGTGGCATCGAAAATAAATTAATCAAAAATAATGAAAGCGTAGTTAAAAAAGATGTGGTTGCTTTAATTGCAGAACCTGTCTTAATTGTTAGCTGAGATTCAGCAAGTGGATTTTCTTTCAAGGCAGACCATCTATTCCCTTCAAGGTCATGTTTGATGCTTTGGGTAACAGTCCAATGTGTTCTTGGACTCGAGGCTCTCTGAAATGTTGCGAAAGGAAGAAAATACTTGGATTGGAAAACAAAAGACATTTACTTTGTATTTGGAAATAGTATTTTACTTTTATCTTCACATAAACGTAGAGGAGCTATGTATGTTTATATGATTTCTAAAATTGAAGTGTCTTTTACAAATTTAGGACTTATATTCTGATGTTAAATCTCTCAAATCCAGTATCATATCATGTATTTCTTTTGTCTATTGGTTATTCTTTTAATTATTAGCTTATCCTTCTTGATACTGTTCTTATAAGTCAGTTAATACCAAGACTGTTGAATATCATAGAATCATATAATCACTAAGGTTGGAATCTTTTTGAAGATCACAGTGTGAACACTAGAAAAGGAGGAGAAAAGAACAATATTAGTGCAAGATATTGTCTTCTTAATGTATACGTTGAGTTTTGTTTAGATAATTGAGTGGGAGGGTGGAATTTGGCAACTGTTCCTGTTTCCACAGTTGCTGCATTGTGCCTACAAAAGCTTTGACACAGAATTCACTTATTTTTAGAGCCAGGTCAACATATCTTGGGAATCCTTGGCTCATCATAGTATTTTAATAAATAAATTTTAATAAATAAATATTTTCTTATAAAAAAGTGATTCAAGGACTGCATAAAGTACCTTGTATGGAAGTGCTTTAGGATTTGTCTGGTTTGTTTTGGCAGTGTAGGGTAATAGCAACCTGCCAAGGCTGTATAAGACATTGGGCAGCTGAGGAGGGAAAATGATCCCCTAGTCTTAGCATTTGACCTGAGAAATTACATAATAAGCCATCAATTCTTCAAGCATCAAAAATGATGTAATGATTGCAGTCTAAATGTCTCTGAGGATCTCCAGCTGACTGACAAGTTTTTTTTTTTTCTTTCATATAGACAATTAAATATTAACTAATTATTTTTAAGAAACCTTGTCATGTGTTCTCTTCTGCTTGAAAGCAATATGGGAATAATCATAAAAATTTGTATTCAATTCTGGTTGTTTTATAAAGCATTTGTAACTTGCATTCTTTAGAAAAATAAATCTAAAAAAAAGCCCAACCTTTTTGTTTTAGTAATTTGTAGTGTTAGTTATTTATAATCTAGCTTTTAGTTAGATTCAATCTGAAAAGGTGAGATTTTACAAAATAAATCCAGGAGACGAGCAGAGCTGTGGGTATCTGATAAATGGTGGTGTACTTTATTAAAGGAGAGAATGACATCTTTGTTTTGTTCTTGACTAGTTAGGTTTGATGTTGGGTTGTGAGGGGCTGAACCCCACATCATAGGCCTGAGAAAGAAGCAGGTGTTCTCCAGTAAGGATGTCAAAACTCTTCACTGAATACCCCCACTGGCACTGGACCCCTGCACTGGTTGTCATTGCTTCAATTCAAGTTTTGGAAAGGTGTTATCTGTACAGTTTACAAAAGGTGTATTTATTATCAGCACCCAGCTAAAGATAAAACAGTGTCCCCCAAACTTGTCCCTTATCCCTTAAGAGACTATTCAGCCAGATTACTGTCTTCCATTCCTAGCCATCCTCCATAGGCAGGGAAGATGAAAACACTCAAGTGCTGTGTTGATTATGAGGTTAAACCCTGGGAGATGTTTCAGAGCTGCCTTTAACAGGGTAGCTGGGGCTGTGAGTGAGCCCTGCAGAACCCTGTGAGGAGCCTCATGCCTCAGCCCTTCCATTTTCAAAGTGCTGTACCCATCACATAAATTCAGGATTCAAGAAATACAAAGATGATGGGACTTGGTCTCCATATAAAGAAAGGCCTTTAGAATTTGGAGATGTACATAAGTAGGTTTTCCTTTTCCACCCATTGCTAGAAATGGGACAAACTAATGCCTGGATCAGACCACTGCTCATTTACTGAACTTCACAGAACCATGAGAGATCAGCATTTCTTTGGTCACCAATAAAGCATTTTGCTGATCCAAAAGTCATTTAGATCTTCAGCATTATTGCCTCTTCAGATCTCTTCTTCAGTAGTCCTTTGGTGGTGATATTATCCAGGGCGTGTTGGTTTCAGTGGTGTTTTGGATTCTTTTCCTGCCACCTCAAACTGCCTGTGGTTTCTTATCCACCAGCACTCAGCAGTGAGCTGGATCTCCTGAGTGTAACTTAGATATTGTCACTTTGGTTTTGACTGGCCCCTAATAAATTTCCATCCTTGATCCTGTCAAAACCAGTGTTGTCAGTGCATGCTGAGGTGCAATTTAAATTGTTATTAATATAACTGCATAAGGAAACTAATCTTTCACTACAACAATTCTCTTTGTTCCCTAGGGTTCAATCAAGATCTTCAGAGCTGTAAAGCTTGTCTTGGTTTACAGATATTGCGGCACAAAATAGCTTGGTGTGCTTATATTTTATATTTGCCTTTTTTTTTTTTTAGTGAAGGGTTTATGTTTCCCTTTTCCTGAGAGGTGTGAGTCTTTAAACTCATTTCATATAGTAATTTACATTGTTACATGTCTTGCAATGGCTTTTTTCATTAAAAAAAAAAATCATTAAGGCAGTAGATTACTTTGAAGTCTTTTCTTCCATAGCCTTTGCCCTGGGCATTTAATCAGCCTCAGGAGAGTACAGGGCACTTGAAAACAGGGAAGCAATGTCCTTTTTATCCCTGTTGCTGACTCCCTGCTCACAGAGTAGTCATGCCCATACTTCTTGACTAAACTCCAGGAGTTTAAATAGCTTCCTGAGAGTTGTATAGGCTAGTCTCTCTGTCTTTGCTGAGGAAGAAATATTAAAAAAAAACAACATCCCAACAACATACATCACTTTTTTCTTGTTTTCTTTACAACTTATTTTTAAACACTGTGATTTAAACCCATTTAATTATAGTGATGAATGCATCAGTGGAAATAATATTAATGGGTTTAAAAAATTAAAGCATTCTAATGGGAAGCAGTACTATTGTTAGTCAGTCATTTATAATAAGAGACTGTTTTGCTCTGCTTTCACTCTCTCTGGTGTTCCTGAGGCTGTCTGGTATTGTCACTGTAATGGAACAATGAAGAAAGAAAAGTCTTTAGTTATTTGCGGATATAAAGTGTTTGTTTCAAATTACTTCTGGGGTCTTGAAAATCACTGTTGTTCATGACAAATCTCTTTTCTTGGTGACACTGAAGGACTCCTTATCAAACTGACTACAGAGCCATATGGAAGAAGGATTTAGCATGGCTGAGGTGGCATTGTCAGAAACTCTTTTAGCTGTAAGATGTGCTCAAGAGGACTCCTAGACTAGAAAAGATTGTATTTTTATGTTTCTGTTGTGTATGGTTGGAGCTAATGGCATGGTGTTGATGATGGATGTTGACATAAAGGAATACAGAAAAGTGTCTTCCCTTCTAAGAAGATGGTCTTAGAGATGTGTTATCTCACATCTGAATGTGGTGTAACTATTAATCCATCTATCTTGCATAGCAGACCCTTTAAAAGGGGTGTTTGCTGACATATTCCTAGAGAAGAGTAGTTTAAAGGAAATTCAGTTAGCTGGGGGTTGAAACCAAAACGTACAGGTTTTGTTATTGTGCTTCAGCTGATTTTATTGTCATGTTTTAGAGTCAGGTCCTTAAGAAAAACAAACTGAAGATTCAGAAGGCTGAAGAAAGTCAGCATGAATCCTACCATAGAAAGGGAAGGAGAAAAGAAAGAGAAAAGAAAGAGAAGAGAAGAGAAGAGAAGAGAAGAGAAGAGAAGAGAAGAGAAGAGAAAAAGGAAGGAAGGAAGATTGGTTAAAACTCTCTGTAACTTTCTATAGCAAACATAACAAGAAAAAAAACAGGATTATGAAAATCTTTAACTTCATTGGGCAGAAATAGCCTAGTGCCCTAAACAAACTCTAGGACTTAACCAAGGAGTAGCCATGGTTGGTTGTATATGACTTAAACAGTACGTCTCCATTTCCTGACTTGGTGAATCCATTTCCCCGATGTTACATTTGCATGATTTGTTCTTTTATTTACACTCTTTCCATTTTCTGAGAGTCTTGTTGACCAGGTAATGAACCACATGAGTGAATTCTCTTGTATGTACACAGAATGTTTATTAAGTGATGTACCCAGTCGTTTAGTTTTGATTGAAATCCTGGCCATGTCAAATGTATCATTCACATATTGCTACACTTCATTACTTTTCAGCACCATCAAATCTGATACATGTTGAATTTTAAAAATATCCTTTGTGAAGGCAAGTGCAAGAACTGATGGACAAATTGCAATTATTGCACTCTTCTCACCCATTAAAATTATCTCCATAGTATTTTATCCTGCCATGCTGTTCTACAGAAAACTTTCTGTTTCATCCTCTATAGGAATATGATTAAGAAACACTCATCTGTGTCTGTGCAGTCTCGCTGAAGACAGAAGGTTAGACAGTGACAATATGAACAAAGAATCCAGTAGTTGCTCAGGACCTTTATATGCCTAGTTCTCTATTTTTAATTTTCAGCTTTCACTGTATTTCATAGTACAGTTTTGGTGCTTTGGAATGAATGCATGGAGAGGTACTGCCAAAATGTTAAATATAATGAAAAATACTTCTGCAACAAAGGATGTTAATAATTTTTCCCTCTTTAAGAATTCTGCAAGAGAAGTGATAATGATTTACTTTCATATGCTTTGGTTCTCTAAATGCTAATACTCAAACAAAGATCAATATATTGTATATTTCTGGATACAGTCTATTAATTTGTTATTTTAACGTCTCAGGCTAGCATTTTCTGTGTTATCTTTTTTCTTTTCTCATAATTAGAGAAACTGTTGGGACAATGTGCTTTTCAATCCTCTGGATGTTTTTTTGCTATGTTAAAATAGTTTCCAGACAATGATCTGAAGTGAATTAATGATTAGTTCTATCAGTAAAATTGAACACATGAGATGGGTGAGGTACAGTAAAGATTGAAAAGTTAAATCAGTAATGTTGCTGGGCACAAGAAACTACTCTCAGAACACACACAGAGTGCCTTCTTACTGTGACTATTCCTGAAAATAATTCTTCACCAAAGAAAGAATTTTTTTCTTTCCATTTTTTTTTATAATGGCAATTTGGTTTCCAAAACCAAATATGTGTTAAAAATGCTTGAGATAATGGACAGTGGTTGCAGCTGGGGTTTTGCTTGTTTGTTTGTTTTGTGGAAATTTGTTCCTAATGACACGCAAATCCTTCCAGGGAGAGAGCAAGGTCATGGCTTTTCTTAGTGACCTACTAGGGAAGAGATGACAGTCAAGGGATCCACAGCTCAATGCTGGGACCCCACAGGTTAGGTGGAACCCACTGAGTCTGGCCCCACCAGGATGAGGAAGGAATTGCTGGGACAAAAGAAGACCAGGCAGACCTTGCCCCATCACCTGTTTGGCTGGAAATGGGGGCCTATCTTGGGGGTACAATAAGCAGATCATGTACAGATCTTTTGGGTTACTTTGCTGTCGCTTTCCCAAATGGCTCTCTGCGAACTCTCTGGTTGTGTTTGATTGCTGGAGGAAAGAATTTCGTGGAAAAACAGAGATAAATTTTATTCAAAGCTGCCTGTCCAGTGCTCCAACTCAACACTTCACTTTTCTTCACAGTAATGAGGAAATTGCACCTACCTCTGCACTTGCGTTTTGCAGTGTCACCTGGATGGATCTGAAAGATAAGCTGAAAGCACAACTCCTGTGCTCAGAGCAGTGGAATCATTCAGTTGCACAGGGAACATTAGCCAGCAGCTGCTGGAGGTGCTGTCAGAAATCAGGGGGATGCAGAGCAGGAATGAGATTTCCCAGTGCTGCAGATGGATCTACAAACTGAAGCTGATTTACCTGCCTGTTCTTGGTGGGGCTCAGCCCGGATTTTGCCATGCTTGGGTCATGTTTCATTCTTCAGTAGAGCAAATTGTTAAATGTTATATTACCAGTCTCATCCCTTTCGGTTACATCACACTGAGATATTACTGATGACAGCTATCAATCAGAAATCTTAGTGTTCTCTCATCGTTCCTCTGATACAGCAACACTGAACTTAAAATAATAAAGAATTCAATGTTCTCAGTTGTATAAAGTGGTATTCTGCCTTTAAGTGGCAATGTCTTTCCCCAAGCCAGAGAAAGAAGAATTTTCCCCCTTTGTCATTCTCAAAGTTATCTTAAAATCTTGCATCCATTCATTAGGTATTTGTGTGGTACTCGTGTTATATTGCTTCACTGACTTTTTATTTTCACTCTTAGAAGAGCTCTTGTAAAGATAATGCTGCACAGAGTTTCCCTGACAAGTTATGCAAGCCACCATGAAAGGATTTTGCAGAATCATGCTATAAATCCCTTGAATAGGTGCTATTGATTTCTGAAGAGGTCTTGCTGGAAAAGGAATGTGCAGCTGAGGTCTGCAAAGGTGTTACTAAAAGGACAGTAGCACTGAAGAAGCAACAGCAGGAGAAAATCGATTCCATGACTGTTTTCTGTTTGTTTGTTCTCAACTAGATTATATAGGGGAGAGTAGATGGATTGAGTTGTATTATTTCAGCTGGGCTGAAAGTTGCTTTCTTTTTACGTTGAGAGATATTTGATGTGCCTGAAAAACGTGTAAGCCGAGGTTTATTGCCGAGTAGATGTGGCAAACAGAGTGTGGCTTGTCAGGCTCTTTACTCAGAGTGTGTGAACAGTGGCTCGTTACACAGCAAGCACACACCACCTTCACAAAAGGAGTAATCCAGTCGTAGTGCAAGATTTACTTCACTGAGGAACGTGTTTGTCTTATCCTGCCACCATCTCTGGTTAAAGACCAGACCTGCATGTTCTGTCAACTCATTCATCTGCTGTTAGATGGTGATTTTTAATTTTTTTTTTCTAAATAAAAGTGTAGGAAACAAATTGTATTTGTAGGAAGTAACTGTACTATTCAGGATTATCCATTCCTTATGCCTGGAAGTGGTGTATAATGCTTATATTCACACTAGTATGCTGACAAATGACAAGAGAAAAAGAAATAGAAGAAATTACCAGAGAAAAAAAATGGAGAAAGGACTCAGGAAAACCACGCTACAAATCCCCCATACTTTATTTTAGAGAGATCTCTGATGTGCTGTTGACTTGAACTGAAGTCTCCATTCTGTTGTCCTCATTCCTCCATGTCAGAAACAGCAAAGGTGGAATACCAATTTTTAAATGAAATGTTTGATTTTTTAAGGGAAGCTGAAGCTGCCATCTCTTTTCATTTACCCTTTTCCTAGTCGTTCCCCACATCAATAGTTATTGTACCTGTACCTTCATCTTTGGAAAGACATTGTTATCTTCAAGGAATATATTTTATCAAAGAGAGGTGTTTTAGTTTTTTCCCTTGGTATTGTTGATCTTTATATCACATATTTCAGCTTGTGTCTATTGGAGCAAATTTTTGAGTGTATTTTAATTTGTCATGTTTGGGACTAGCAAGCAAATAAGACCTCAAATACTTCTAAAAGATCTACATTATTTTGGAGCCTATTTTCAAAGAAAGGGACTCTTAAAATCTAGAGAAACCCTTCTCTCTACTCTTAGGGAACTGAGGATATTTCTAGTGTGGTCCTTATACAGGTTTGAAGAGAGCAACAGTGAACCCATTTGCGCTGAGAATGCAGTTTAAAATGCTGGTATTTCCCAGATGATCTTGTCCATCTCTTATCCCTGTCTGTAGTAATGCAAGAGGATGAAACATTTTTTTCTTGTATAAAAACTAATCCAGAAAGGCTCATTTTTTTTTTAATGATAATTAATGGCTGTCATGTAATTTTTTTCTTGATAATATCAATCTGGTCTCATCACATTTCTACCAGACTTTTTCCCCAAAGACATTTTCTTTCCATTTCCATCCTATGAATTTAAGCAGTCTTGCTTCAATGTACAGACTTTGTTCTGTCCCCTTTCTTCCCCCACCCTCACATATGTGCATTCCATAAAATTATTTGGAGCAGAAAATAGTTTTTTTACTTGACTCAAACCTGCTCTTGAAGGACGTAGTCCGTTTCCATGGACTAGTTTCAGGTGCCTACTGGGAAGAGAGAATGAAGGAATCAATATGTTCTTTCTCTGTGTTTTTGTGCCCAACTCTATTTAGAACTGTAGAACTGAAGAATAATTGGGGTTGGAAGAAACTTCTGGCCACACACAACCCCAACCCCCTCCTCCCCGCCCCAGTCCAATGCCTTGCTCAAAGCAGTCCAGATAAATGAGATTGCTCAACACGTTGTCTATATGAGGTTTAAATACCTCCAAGGATGGAGATTCACCAGCTGCTCTGAAATGCTGCTCCTGTGTTTGACCACTCTCAGGTGAAGAAAGGGCTTTCCTTCTTTCTACCTTGTGCCTGTTCATCCCTGTCCTTTAGCTGCACACCTATGAGATGGCTCTGACTCTGCCTTCTCTCCTTTTCTTTAATGGGCAGACACAAGTTGTAAAAACGCAAAAAATTAGTTTGCCATATTTAGAAGTCAGTGCTGTTTGGTGGAATTCTCTAACAGTTGATTCTTTACATTTGTTTCCAATGCTGTTATAAGTAATGAACACTTGCTTGATAATGAAAGGTCAGTTGCTTACAGATGAAATGAAAATACATTTCATTATAAGCCCATTTCAATATATTCATATATATATATATATTCATTTCAATATAAGCCCATATTTACACAGTGCACCTACAGACAAGCCATTAAATAGGATTTTTCTCGAGGCAAACATTTAACATTGTACTGGCAATTAGACAAGCATTTAAGGAAATCCTTTTTCTTTAGTATTGACTGTAGTGACAAAGCCCACAGTGTAACCTGAAAATGTGCTGTTGGATGATAACCAGGTGTATTGTTAGCTGCACTACAACATGAGTATCTATGCAAGCTGCTGCATAATATATTTGAGAAGAGAAAACCTGTAGAACACCCATCTGTGAGGTTCAAAAGAAAATAAAGTTGCCAAGGACTAAGAAGTTTGTCAGTTCAGACTTAAGACATACGTACCACTTCCAAAAATGGGTCCTTTCCCCAGCCTTTCCCCTGGCGTGTCACAGTAATCAATCACATGCTCCCTTACAGGTTGTCACATGCCATTTTGCGTGTGGTTGGCTAAATACGTGCAGGATTACACAGGATGCAAAGTCCAAATGCAGCTGACAAACAACCACTTTGCTGATATCACTGTGTTTGCACCCATCAGAAGGTGTCTGTGGCCTTGCTAACACCTTTGCAGTTATAACTGGCATTGCTTATGCTGCTGGAAAACTCAAGTTTCTTGGCAATGTAGTAGCAGCCACAGCTAAGCCTGAGGAAAATGTGCCTTTCAGATGGTTTTCACTTGTGAACTTGTCAGATTTCCACATTATCTTGTGGAGACAAGTATGTAAAGTGAACAGAGGTGAACCTTGGCTGCCCTGCATGGACCCAGTGAGCATGAGCAATGCCTGGGCTGGGATTCACTTGTGTGCCTCCTGAGCTGATGTTATCAGTGGAGAAGGTTTTTGCCTTGGAGGTTGGTATCAGGATTAGATGCCAAACAGCCCTTTTAGGCTTCAGTTGCACTGTGTAACACAGCTCTGACTGAGGCATTGCATTGTGCTTGTGAACGCATTTCACTAAAAGCTTGTCCTCTGTCTGCTATTGCTTCTGCATGTGTGGTTTGGGGAAGTTACTGGAATTTTCTCCTGTTGCCTCCTCTGATTGCAGGCAGGTGTGTGGTAGGAATGAGTCTGCCTTGGCAAATCACATCTTGCCATCACCCATCAGCAAGTATCATCACTGTAGCTATGCTGTCATTACATTTGACAGCATAAAAAAACTTTGATTGCATCAAAAATGACTTGAAACATCCTCAAAGTCAGTGACAGAGGAGACATGATCAGTCTTTGAAAGGGTTAGAGATTTTTTCATATTTTGATCTAGGCTAACATTGGGATAAAACTCTCACTCCAGAAAGCAGAGTCAGACTACATCTACTTTGTAGTGGACTTGCATATCTTCAAAGAAATGGAAACGAAACTGTGTGGAAAACATATTTTTTTATGTGTAAACATAAGCGTGTGATTGAGATTTGAACTGAAAGTAGTTTTAGTTTTGTGGCCCATGTAGCTTCCCAGAAGAACAAATGCTGTTGTGGTGAATGTCCTTATATTGCAACTTTTCTGCAAATGAGAGGCTTTAGTCCAGTCAGACTTATTTGGTATCAGCCTTATTACGGAGTAAAATAGCAGATTTTGTTTTAAAAAAGCTAATTTCCATTTATGGTAGAAAGTTTACATGTAATTCTTGTGAAACATTTATTTAAAAAACACTCCAACAATACACAAAGCCAAACCAAAGCAACACTGTTTTAGTGAAGTGCTTTATGTTAAGTTTTGAAATTATGCCTTATTTTATGCTTATTTCTCTACACGCAGCTTCCAGCATATGCCACAGTCACACAGAAGCTGTCCCTGGTGACCTCTGATCTTACAACACTGCTGCAGGAAATATGCTCACACTGTATTCCTTTGACAGAACAGGAGTGAGGAAGGAGATCACTGCTTCTGTGTGGCCTCTGGCAGTCAAGTTGTTGACCGTGTTATGCCTGAAACATGAAGTGGATCGGGTCTGAAAACTCAGTGATGACCCCTGATATGGCAGAGTGAATGTGAAGGAAAGTCATGTGCAGTCACTGAAGTTGGAGGGAATAGCATTTTGGGGAATAGGATTTGGCAGTGACTCCAAGCTACAGCTCCTGACTGCACTGAACATTTTTTCCAGGCTAGGGATTAATTTGACTCTGCATGGCTTTATAACATGCAACTGCTGCAGCGCTTGTGGCTATGTACTGTAATAATCCTGAACAGATCGCTCTGAATGACTGCCACAGAGCTTTCCCATGAGTTAGAAATATGCTTCCTTCCCAAAGCAGAACACTATAGCTGAATAAATAGATTTAAATATATATAAATACAATATTTTTATTCATATAGGTGTTGGTTATAGCTGCTACCTCTACAGAAATTGTAAAAATTGAGGTAATGGAATCAATGAGTAATTGTTGACTCGATTTGATTTGTACATAACCTTCTATACCTTTTCCCCAAACACAACTTTCTTTCCTCAGCTACTTTTTGCAAGTTTTATGAATCCCTTGAAAACAGTCAGGCTGACCCCAGGGATTTGCAAACAGAAGGCTGGAACCACATCTGCGAGTGTCAGAGCAAAAGTGACTTGTACACTGTAAACTAGTTGGATTTTTTGCTTCTTTCAGAGCTGCATTTGAACCAAAGTTTTTCTGTAGACACTCCAAATCCTCCATCTGGTATCTTGTATTCAAGAGAGACAGAGAAAAGACAAAGTTTGATCTTCTATATTTAATGGGCTTGATTCTGATTGTACATCTCTGTTGCTTCACTGACTTCAGTAAACAGTGCTTCCCTGTATTTCTCTGATTTCAGAATTGGTCCTGAAATTAATAGTGGTATTGCTAAAAGGAAAATACTACTAGGAATTATCACTCAGGAAAAATGACAGAGCCTGGTTTTGAAAATGGAACTAATTTAATCAGCCGCTTCCTTTGCTGTGAAGCGGAAATGAGTGGGAAGGATGAGAAGTGATAACAGTGATTAAAGCAGTGGCATCCATTTGTGGGCAGGCATGAAGGCTCTTTTAAAAAAGTGTGAAGTGAGGTTTGTGACACAGAGTCACCATCTTCTGAGAAAATTCTAGATTTGTAATGCTAGTCTTAAGGCTCAAGAAAAAAAATAAAATTGTATCTCTTCTGCCCACTCCTCACTCTTGTCTTTTGTATTCTGCTCTTCGTCATTGGCCACCAGCAACAGAATCCCATTTGGTGTGTGGGCTATACCTATAAAATTACTCAGTTCAGCTCTGCAACTGGAAACCAGCAAACCCCCGGTGCTGGTGGGGGCTCTGGAAACACTTGCACAGGTGGGGGTATCTGCGTGGTGTGCAGTGACCAGAGCCCACCTCAGACTGGGGGTCACCACTGTGAGCACATGAGCTCAGCTCTAGTCTAGAAGCTTGAGGAAAATTAGCCACACTGTCTGATGGCAAGGAGTTAATCTTCCATGCTTGCATGCTTAAATTAGCTTGGCAAACGAGATTTATCCTGGAGGGCAGCAGTAGATTGTAACGTGGCAGGTTGAGTAGCAGGCACTGCTGATTCCTTGGATACAGATAGCACTTTCAGTGTGCCTTCATCTGCTGAGCCCACTGTCAAACCAGCTGGTTTCTTCCCTGACTCCAGCGTGGCATTGTTCAAGCTTGCTGGGAAGCATGGCCTGATTTAAGCTGTCAGGTTTTGTGTGGTGACCTGCTTTTCTCACGGTACCTCCTTGCTCCCAGACACCCACTGCTCGAGCTGACTACACCAGCCTTGCTAACAGCTCTTCTTATTTAGCTTCCTATCGAGAGGGCACTGAGAGTTAACACTGTCTTCTAGCTGATCTGGGACCCTGGAACAGCTTCTCCCAGCTTACACCTTGGAGCAGGCATTTCCATAAAGCTCCCTCCTCAGTTTTCTGGGTTCTTGGGTTTTGTACCCCAGTGCTGGAAGCTCTTGGCTGTGATTAGGGGGAGCCTTCACTCAGGCATGTGTGGGTGGTTTATTATAAGGTCAAACCTTATCACCACTGCTAGTTCTTTTCTATATGATATATATGTGATTCTGTCTATAAAACATACATCTAGTTAGTAAACTCACAGAAAGAATGGTGTTAGTGTCTGCAAGTTTGTCCTTTCTGTTTATCATTCCTCCTTTTCACTAGATTCTAGCAGAGTGTTCCTCTATTTCTTGGCTTCCCCATCCTTCAAAACTCCTCGAGTTGAAAGGTGCTGAATGGATTTTCCTTTATGCACTGGATTTATGAACAGAATATATAAAAATGTATTTAAATAAGCAAAATTAGCAGAACAGGGAGGGAGAGGGAAGCATAGATTATGTCAGATGTGGAAACCTGAGCAACCTACACCAGGAGAGCTGTATAAGACCCTGGGCAGAGAGGCAAACACCCATGGCTATATCCCCTTTCTCGAGGCTGGGTATGACTGTAGCAGCAGTCAGATCCTGCATGCCTTTTGTCCTTGGTTGCTTGCTGTCCATACCATGACAGTCTGGTTCAGAGCAGTCCCATCTCTACCTAGGTCTTCTGGTTCAAGAAGGCTATGGGGCTTTCTGCCACGTTTAGGGCATTGCTATTCAGGAATTCTTCTGTCTCTGAAGGAAATCTGAACTTCAGAAACCAGTAAAGCTACTACTGCAAACTGCAGCAAGGCCACAGTGACACATGTAAGTTTTAAAACAAATCTTGAGTTATCCTCACTCTTTGCAGTCATATCCCCAGAAATCTGTGGTTTACCTTCTCCCAGGAACATTAAGAACAGAAGAGCATTTCTGCTCAGAAGCAGAGTTGGTAGAATGATAGGGCCTGCAAACAATGCTTTCAGTCGGCCAGATCCACCTTCCCTCAGTTTCACTGCTGGCATTACTCCAGATCAGTGGTGCAATTCTTTCTCTCCTCTTCCTGATTCTGGACCATCTATTTCAATGTCTTGCTGCATCTGTTTCCTGCTCCATTCTGTTTAGAATTTTTCACCTTGTTACATGAATCCAGCAAGTGCTGGGCTACTCAAAACCACTGAACCCTTTCAGTGTGAGTTGTAGTGTTTTCCCATCTGTGCTGATAGTTAAGAGGGCTTCACTTTGCCATTCTTCTACTTGTAAGTTCATTTTCTGCAGTGAATTCACATTTTCTGTTTATACTGCTGCGACTTTCAAAGACTCCAGTGAAGATCAAAGCCAGGTTGAGACAGCTACTTACAATCCCAAGTCAAGGAGAAAATGTGATATTTATCCCAGAGAGCTTGAATTCTTATGTGGTGATTAGACTTTTTAAAGGACTTTATGTAAGGCTATCAGAACATAAGAAGGAGTTGGTTTAGGTCCTGAGTAGTGTGAGCAGCCTCTTGCCTCACTTTTCCTCTCTCATTCAGCTTCAGCATTTTGAAACAAATAATGAGAAGGTTTCCTGCAAGCTCAGAGCACCACCTATAAACCCAGGCACTGTTACCTAAGAGTAGAGACAACTCCTGCATGTAATTCAGGGGGTCAGTGCACTGCAGAGCTCATGCCACAGATGTTTATCACTGCTATTTTTTTCCTTTCTTTAATAGCTCTAGCATCTTCTTGACTGCATAGCCCAGGAGAATTGGCCAGCATTGCTCTAAACTGCCTGTTATTACATCAAGATAGGCTCCTTGTAGAATATTCAAGGAACATTTGCTATATTCTGAGTACACAATACTCTTAGAAGATGTTTGCAAATTGCTAAGTTAGGATACTAAGCAATTATGAAATGGAATGCTCCATGAATTTAATTTTCTGATATTCAAAGCACAAGGGGAAAGTTTTAGTATTAATAGAGTATAGTGTTCAGGATAATTTTGCACGAAAAGTTGCTGTTCAATATTTTGAGAAAGCTGTACAGGAGCAGACTGGCTTGTGCAGCAGCCCATTTACCATAGCTGGAGCCATATCAGTGAGAACTCTGTGGCCCTCAGTGAAAAGTCCCATTTGTAAAAGGATCTTAGAATCGTTCTTCCCCCTGCTGTTTTCAACATTCAACAACTGCCTTCACAGCAAGACACCATTTCCTTCTTGACCTCATCTCACTCCTTCAATACCCACCTGGAACAAGTCAGACAGGTTTTCTACGGACAAATAAAAATGTCATTTGAAGTGGACTTCCCTGAAAGCAGGATCTCTTTTGTACCTTTTTAGGCAGGGTCTTAGAAATCCAAAAAAAAATAAAATTAAGAAAACCAAACCAAACCAAACCAAACCAAACCCAAACCAAACCAAAAAAACCCAAAACAAACAAAAAAAACACACAACAAGAACGTGGCTTAAAGACACTCCTCTTGTTATTGGTCTTAGTAAATGGACCTGCTTGGAGCATTTGAGTGATCACACTAATGCTCAGATTCCAAGATATTCCTAATGGCAGCTGAAACTGTTGACATTTTTTTCACCTATTTTGTTCCCTTTCCGCAAGGTTTATATTTTCATTTGCTTTCATGCAGAAAATAAATTCCATGGAAAGGAAATTCTTAATAAAGAGCCTGCAGTAGTGTATGGCATAACTGGCATAACTCCTTCAGTCTGAGAAGCATGAGATTGCATCGCTGAAGATTGTGCCTGTCAGTAAATTAAATAAGAAAACAAATCAAGTTCAGGAAATTAAATTCATTATAAAGATAATGGGAAATTCTGAGTTTTCTTGCTGCTGTAGTCATGCACACTTTAATTGTTGCCTGAAACAGTCAATATCTTGTAAAGAAAATGAAAATCCTTGTAAGACATTCCTCAGTTTTCTAGGGGTATGTGATGGATTGTTTTACTGCTAGCCTGGATACAGCCACAAAATGCCTGAGCCTGTGGGTTTTAGGGAATGCCTGCACTTCCAGGTGCCATCAGCATGGACTGTCCTGTAAAGGCTCTGCTGAGGAGTCACACATACCCCTTCTTGAACACAGTGACAACATTCTGCGACGTAACTCCACTGAACTGAGTGGAGCATTGCAGCTGTATTTGGACCTGGCCTATTACATACTGTTACATTCTGCTCATCTTTATTTAACATGGGTAAACATGGTTGAAATACTTGTAGCCTGAGGAGGAGGTGGCTCTATGCATCAGGGCTGGAGATGCCAGGCTCTGGTGGGACAGAGAAGGAGATAAGAACAGATAATTTTTCCCAGCTTCATTTATTAATCAGTTTATTTTACTTTCTCCAGTTTTGCAAATCAGATATAATCAGGCTTCCCTAATGATGGGATAAATCTGTGTGTTCAGTTATACAGAGCAATGTTATTCGTAGGTCCTTTTCATTTCCCCATATAGACTAATCTTATTAATATTTATTTTCTAATCTACTTACAGATTCAGAGTGGGTAATCTCTGTCTAAATGAAGCTACTGTTCATACTAAGCTCTCTTTGTTTTCTTTGAAGAAATCATAGCAGCACTTAACATTATGAAAACTGAAAGCATAAAAATATTACTGTGAAGCACTGTGAATGGTGCCAGTATCCAGAATGTTTGTCTAGATGATCTTCAAGGTCCCTTCCAGCCCAAACCATTCTATGCTACCAAAACAACAGGCAGAGGGGCAACAACATACTGAAGGTGAAGCCTCAAGTTCACAAACACCGAACCACATTAGGCCTCAGCCCTACCAGTCCTGTTTAGCTATAGAAGTCTTGCCAGGATGTTTAAGGAGCAAAGTGCTTGGATGATGGTGGGTTTCCTGCTGAGGTCCCAGAGGATCTAACATCTGCCTCCTTTCACCTGTTGGTTCTAAGCAATGATAGCAGAGGTGTGGGGGGAAAAATTGAACAGACATCTTTAAAATGCAGGGTATGACCTAAGGATGACTGCAGCTTCTTCCAGTTCTGGAACTGTCTGTACAACCAATCTGGAATATATTCACTGTGTACTACTTGGAAACTTCTAAGTGGGTACTTGAAGGACGTGGACATTCTTCAGTCCCTGTCAATAGTAACAAATGTTTTGTGAAGCATTTAGACGCACACACAAGCCTGTTCCTACTCAGTAAAGCACTTCAGTGTGCTTTTAAGCCCCTTGATTTCTACTCTTGGTTTTATCAGCAGGAGGTTTTTCAAAGGCAAGAGGCTGTCCTTATCTCACAAAAGGGCTAAGCTGTCTTATGGCAAAATAGTCCTCAAAAGCTCTTCTTTCCACAAAATGGTGTTCTCCCTCCACTGCTGCAGTATTGGATGACTTTGGGACCATTCCTTTCTTATCTGTGCATTTGGGAAATACTGATTCTAACTATGTCACTTCTGCTGTTCATTCCCTCAAAGTGGCACTGAAAATCCTCTGTATTTTCTCCAGACTGAGGCATTTCCAGGCTGATGACTCTGTGTCACTCATTACCTCTGTAAACGTTCATGTTCCTGCTTCAGCTTGTTCAGGACTTTTCTTCTGGATGTGCACAAATGAAGCAGGGAAGATCAAACAGATTCTAAAGCAGGAAGAAATGCCTCATATTTCTTCATACGATTTTGTCCAGAAATACACCATTGAGACTGAAAACATCACATGGATTCTTGTAGCTAGGTGGAAACTGTTCTGCTTCTATCCCCTTTTTGCCCTGAATAGCTGGGCAGATTTTGGGGTGGAGGGAAATGATGTATGCCCAGGTTTCCCTTCTGACTGCTGTAAATCGGGGATGATGACATAGATTTTTGACATTGGGGCATCATTAGAATAATCTTTTCTAATGTCCTTTATAGCCCTGGCTAAAGCACTTCATCTGGTAATGCTGAAATAAATTATCTCTAAAAGTACCCATTTGTGACGTAGAAACTATATCCTTCTGTAAGCTGGTCAAGTGTCTGCTCTCATAGTGTAAAAATGGGCACTTCCAAGTCATTTCCCTTAGTCTTGGATCTCATCATGAGTTTTTCTTCCAGATTAAAGCACAGTGACCAGGAAGGGATAACAAGAAATATTAGGGATGTGTAAAAACTTTTCATATGAAAGATTGACAAAATTGATGCTGCTCAGTATGAAGAAGCAATAAATAAGAACAGATATGAAAAAGTCTCTTGTCATTTGTTGCTGTGAAGCCAAGAGGGACCCCTTGGCTTTGCTGCTTCTCCCATGACAACAGGAGATAAATTTTCATTTAAATGAGAGACCTAACATCTGTTTGAAAGGAAATTACTAATTTTTCCCCTACCACATACTTTTAGCTGTTTCAAGATTTCACAGAGATGAAGAGATTAGTGAGATTGTTTTTTAAAGGCTGCTTATACATAGACAGAATACCCCATTATAAATCATGTGTGACAATACTGGAACTAAACCAAGGCAAAAAATGCTCACAATATTTGAAAGAATCTTGGAGTTTCAGTGCCATGGTTTGTAAGCAAAACCCCTGTACTTTCAGAGATTTGCTCCATGTAATATAAAATGTGAAAAGAGTCAGAGGGATCAGAAACACAGAAGACTTCATGGAAATTCAATCTCTGAATAATGTTCCTTCATAAATATATAAGCAGTTTATGTGAGCATCACCTAGACATAACATTATATTATATATAATATGTAGAAGAGTAAAGAAAGTTTGATGTAATCTTGGACTGCATACCCAAAAACAATTTTTAATTTTAGAGTTTAAGAAAGGAGATTTACTGTGTGCTTTATTTTCTGGCTGCCTTGAGGAAGCCCTTTGAGGTTCCTTGGGAGCTCCTGGTGCTGGCCATGCAGCCCCAGCAGCCTGTTTCAAGTGGGATAATGAACTTTGGTAAAGCAGCTAATGTGTTCTGACATCCCTTGGCCTGTTTTCCTTAAATGTCAGACTTTTTAGGTTGAATAATCTATCTCTTTGTGTTGTATTATGAATGTGAAAGGCTTTTCTTTGTGAGCTGGAAAGTGAAAGTTACTTAAAATGAG
This sequence comes from Campylorhamphus procurvoides, assembly GCA_013396655.1. Lineage (NCBI taxonomy): Eukaryota > Metazoa > Chordata > Aves > Passeriformes > Dendrocolaptidae > Campylorhamphus > Campylorhamphus procurvoides. The sequence continues at coordinate 130,190 of WBMV01005505.1, read as the reverse complement.
GAATAAATTGTGTCTCCTGGTATGCATGTAAGTAGGTATTTAGTTGAGACACCACTCGTTTTAATGTTTAATTTACATGGTGCTTGAGGTTTAGTTTATTCTCCTCGGAGAACTTGCTGATGTTTTCATTTTCTGCTGTCTTTCCAGCCCTGCAGCAGAGACGATTCGATGCTGAGGTTCTTAGCATGCTTTTGTTCTTTACAGATGACATACGTAATCCAGAATCTTGCCCAACAAAAAAAAACAACCATGAAGCAAAATGAACTGGAAATGAGAAGGGTATCTGGTAATGACTCCAAAAATGGCAATCCAGTTAAAAAAGAAAACAACACAATAACAACAACAACAACAAAAGACCTCACTAGGAAGTCTTTGTAGAGAAGGCTTGACAGGTCTGAAAAGATTTGGCAGCAGATGTGTAAGCCAGTGTTTTATCCTATGCCCTGATTTGCTTGGAGGACCACAAGTGCTGCTTCCTTAATTGACCAGCTGGGCTCTGGTCTTTTAGTTATACTGTGAAGATCCTGACTCCAGGAGAGTAGTTGCACTCATTTGGTGCTATTAAATTTGGCATTCATCTTCCTTGTTACAACTCTGTAATGCAGAGGGCTTGGTAAGCAGTCACTGAATCGACTGCCTGTAGGTGCCTCAGTGCTGCAGGTCTTTTGGTTTTCCCATCTAATATTGTGCTGCACTCCTAAAGGGATCATAGCATGAGGGGGGAGAGAGAATGGGAGGAGACTGGTGGAGAAGCCTGAAAAGAAGCAACTCACAACAAGGGAGCCTACAAGAAAGGAGGAGAGAGACAAGGGGTGGAGGGACAGGACAAGGGGGAATGGCTTCCCACTGCCAGAGGACAGGGATGGATGGGATATTGGGAAGAAATTCTTCACTGGGAGTGTGGGCAGGCCCTGGCAGAGGTTGGGCAGAGAAGCTGTGGCTGCCGCTGGATCCCTGGAAGTGTCCAAGGCCAAGTTGGAGCAACCTGGGCTAGTGGAAGGTGTCCCTGCCCATGGCAGGGAGTGGCACTGGATGAGCATTAAGGTCCTTTCCAGCCCAAACCATTCTGGGATTCTGTGAAGTTTCTGAACTGTCCTTCACCCTCCTCCCAGTTTAATGAGATGTCCAGGGGATCTCTTCAGCAGGGCAGCAGCTGTTCCTGACCATGGTCTAAGGGTTGCTCCCTGGGAGGCAAGATGCCTCTAGCCAGGGAATTTATTGCAATAAGGAGAATAAGAAGGGGAAACCAGGCAGAACCATGAGTAGCTAACCTGTTTTGCACAGGCATTGCTGTGGTGCTGGCCCAGGTCTGCAGCTTCAGGAACATTGAGTCACTTTTTCTATCTGTAGAGCACTGGGTTAAAATTTGTCACTTAAGGCTCCTAATTAGAAAATATAATTGGAGTCTTCAAAGACAGAACACAAATCTCGGTAACTAACACACACACATTGTTTGAAACTTCTTATAACATGAACTGTGAAAGTTTAAATAAAATAAAAGTTGTGAAAGCTGCACTTCCTGGCACAAATGACCATAAGCCAGTATCTGTTAATGTTATGTCTTCTCCTTCAGTGAATTAAATTTTCTTTAAAAGAGCTTAAACATTTCAGTTATTAAAGTAAATAACTTAAAACCTAAGTATGTTCTGATCATCAGGAATCAATAAGGTTGGAAGAGATCTTTAAGATCACCAAGCCTCGCACCTGATGAAATTCCAGCAAGAAACAGGAAGATCACAATAGAATAGGTCATAATTAACTAATAATTACTTTTGCCTTAGTGGTGAGGGTTTCTCTCTGCAGTACTGAGTGCTTTTATTCAATCATCTAGCAATCATTTAATCAAAGCCTTCATTTAGGCTTTTTTTGAGGTAGGTAACAGGTAAACCAAGAGTCCTACTTGGTTTCTGGTTGTAGGAAGACTGTAAACCTTTCGTAAAGGGCATAGGATGCCTATTAAATTGTTCCCAAGAGCTTTCAGCAGCATGAAATCCAGTGTCACAGGATGTGCATCTCATGAGAGAGGTTTGTTTTCTCCAGGTTGGCATACTTGTATCACAGGGAAGAGCACTAGAACAGCATGGCTAGTGCAGGGTCGAGCAATAACCATTATGAGAAGGGCAGAGAGGAAAGGATTGGGTTTTGCCTTCAAATGTTGGTCTGTTGGAAGAATGCTCACACATACCTCAAGCTTGCCCCTTTATCCTTCCTGTCCAGGCTTTAGACAGCAAATTGTGAGGCATTTGCCTGCAAACTGTGCACACTGAATCTTCACAAAGAGTGGAGCTCCCCAGGGAGGTAACTGCGTTGCAGTGAGGGAGCCCATGGATCTGGGAGAAAAGAAAGGCAAATCTGCTGTCTTGTCATCTGCAATTAGGAACTTGGTGTGCCGAGCTCAGCTCCATGGCAGATAAGCTGTGGCTCATCTTTGAAAGCAGGAGCTTGTTTAGCAGAATTTCTGCAGCTACTGCAGCATTCCCCAAACAATTGCTCTTCAAAGGCAGTTATGCTGCTCATGTCCTCTCTGCACAGGGTGATGGCTGAGGGCAGGGTTCCTATCTCTCCCATTCCTTCTGGCCACATTTTGGGGGAGTCCATCATTCATTTCTCAGATTATTTGGTTAATAGCTCCTAACACACAACTAGACTATGCATGCTAGTTCCCTTAGTGGTCTAATCATGCTAATAATTGGCACTTACATGTGCTAATACTGCTAAATATATGATTAACTATAACCAGTAGCAGCCTACCCACTAAACTCCAACCATTCAACAAGGAGCTGTCAGTCATTCCACACTTTCCCTCACATAGAAATGTAAAAAATTTCTGTATTACACATGTCTGGAAAGTTTGGGCAAGTGTTTTTGTTTGGGTTTTCTTTGTTCTTCCAGTGATAGTGTTTGAGCAACTAAAATCAGTGTGAGCTTTAGACATCCATTCTTCAATGCCACAGTCCCAGCTGGAGAGAATGGTGAAGGGAGAGAAAACAGAAAGAGGTAACAGGAGCTTCTGTGTTTTGGGAAGTGAATGTATTTGAACCTGTTCGTAAAATTGTTTAGCTCCATTTCCCACAAATGGATGTTTTGGGCCAGATTCTCAGCTGGGGAATGGAAATCTAAGCAGGAAATATTTGGATAGTATGTCCTAGGAAATATGATTGATGACTGGGAATAGTAAACTGATACCAAGGGGCCTTCAGTGTAATGAATAAGAAGAAGGAAACATTAATCCAGAAATACTTACTCATAGACTTTTATACAAGTATGCCCAAATTAATGGGATTAATGTTCTATGCATTTGTCTTCTTGCATCTGTTTGAGTTTTTTTCCATGTAAGCTGAATACATTTTTGCTCTCTTTCGTTTCATCCTCTGGCTGCTCTGACATCTTCACACAGCCATTAGACTGGCAAATTGCAAGAATGACTGCAGCAGCAACATGGGTAAGTGTGTATACTGATTTTTTGAGGGTTTCATGCCTCTGTCACATTGGAAGGGCCACCCAAGTAACTGAGTCACTCCAGAGTTTTTCCCACTATAAACAGGTTGGCCAGAGAGGTTGTGGGCCCCCCATCCCTGGAGGTGTTGAAGGCCAGGTTAGATGGGGCTCTGAGTAACCTGGTCTGGTGGAAGGTGTCCCTGCCAATGGCAGGTAGTGGAACAAGAAGATCTTTAAGATCCTTTCCAACCCCAAACATTCTGTGGTTCTACGATTCTATTAAAATGTAAAATTTGCAACAGAAAGGCTGGAATGAAATTCAGGATAATGGTGGCAAGCCTTAGAAGTGTGTAATTTGTTTATTGTCTTATGGGTTTTTTTAAGTCTTGTATGTATTCCCATTATTTAGTTACTTGATTAATTTTGTTATTAATTACTTGATTAATTTAAATACATACTGTAACCCTTAGGTGTATTGCAATTAAAAATATATTCTAGCAGAGAAGGTTGGTAACAATAATTACAAAGGTCATCCACCAGTCAGGAAAAAAAAAAACAATTATTTTCTGCATTTCCAGCTGAAAAGGATGAGAGATTCAAAGATAGAGGAGGCACAGGGGGGGCCTCTCTGGGAGAGGAGTGGGATCATCTCAGCACAGAGAGCTGCTTGCAACCTCACACTTCGATCCTCCAACCTCACATGTTGGTTCAGCCTGGAGAAAAGGAGGCTCAGGAATGACCTTCTCACTCTCTACAGCTTCCTGACAGGAGGGTGCAGGGGAGCTTTAGATTGGGTACTAGAGAAAACATTCACAGAAAGGGTTATCAAACACTGGCACTTGAGGACAGAGGTGAACTTGGTGGTGGTGCTGGGTTCGTAGCTGGGCTTGATCTTCATGGCCTTTTCAAACCCAAACAATTCTGTGATTCTAGTATGGTAAAACCAGACCTGTTGTTTCACTTGTTGGACTTTGTGAAGACACAGGCATTTGTTTGCTTCCCTAACAAGAACTTCCACCAACCCAAACTCTTCCAATGCAGATTTTGTGTATGAAGGGATGTCAGTTTTGGTAGGTTTTTGGGTGATGTTTAGGTGTGCATCATCAGAAGAAGCTTTTAAATAGGATACCAGCTACTTGGTTGAATGGTCACTAAATGTGTGTTTCCTTTGACAAAGGGAAGTCATGTAGAAATCCAAGTGAATTCTCATGGAAGCTTTTGTGGTGTTTGTGTTTGCAGAACTGGTTTTTATCTCACCAGAGACTTAATTAACCTTGGAAACTCTATATGTTGTTTGTGGCTTTTCATTGAGCATCTCAACCTAAAGCTTAAGCTACTTAAAGTAAAGCAGTAAAATAATGTATGTTGAAGCAGTTCAAGTTACCACACAAGGAATGTATTGATGTATTGATGGCCTTCTCTGTGCCTGACCTGGGCACATGGACACCTGCTGGGGCCCAAAGGAAGGGGCTGCAGCACAGGCTTTACTCAGGGGCTTGGACAGAACAGCAACAAACTGGAGCCAGGTTTTCTGATTTATCCAGCATTTGCTCAGATTTCTGTGAAACCTGTGTTTCCTTCGCTGTCGTGTAGTCAATAAGTGACATTAACACCACATATCATAAAAAGTATTCAGTGTTTACAATGTTTTCATAGAATTCCAGAATTGTTAAGGTTGTTAGTGATCTTTAAGGTCATCAAGTCCAACCACCAGCCCAGCACCACTACTATGTTCACCATGTCCCAAGTGCCACATCCACACATTTTTTGACCTCTGCCACTTCTCTGGGTAGCCTGTTCCAAGGCTTCACAACCCTTTATGTGGAAAAATCTTTCCTAATGGCTAATCTCAACCTTTCGTGGCATGACTTGAGGCCATTTCCTCTCATCCTGTTGTCTTGATAATATACAAGATATAATTGTTAAATTCATTCAAATTAATCCATAATATATTTTAGTTTAATAGGTTGCATAAAAGTATATACAAAATGAAAAAATATTTGGACAAATATATTTCACAAATTATATTTATTCGATAAAAATGTACTAGATTTTCAGGGATTGGTTTATTTTCATATAATTTGGCTTCATGAGTCTGCTAAAGTGGAAATATCCTTTTCCTTTATTATATACTCATTCTGAGCAGACACCAAAGAAATCATAAAGCTGGCATATATAAAAACATATCCTGTTCATTTCCCTATAAAATATCTCTGTGCAGTGTTTTATACACTTTTAAAAACCATTGACAAACTACTTGATCATTTCTTGCAATAATTTGTAGCCAAGTTTTATAGGCATTGCTATCTTTCAGTTCCAAAGGCAGCAGATACTGAGAAAGTATCTGCTTGAAATGAGGGTGGTGTTTCAATCTGTCCAGTAGCAGTTATGTTTACTTATAATAACCTGCTACCCTTGGAGCTTAGACAGCATTTAAACTAAGATTTCTATACCTTATGTTGGTGATTAATTCTTTGTTCAGGCAAGCACGCTATGAAATGAAAAATCACTTGTGTTTTGAGATGCAGAAGACATAATAAATTAATTAAGTGAACTCTAGTCTCCTTTTCCTGTTTGAAGATATTAGTAAGAATATTGTTGTGGGTTTGATTTAATTTTTTTTTTCATTTTTATGGACTGAATACAAATATAGGACATTTTCTGATGTTTTTCATTGCTTCAGTAATTTCCTTCTGGAATAACTGAGTGTTATTTCTGCATCTAAGATGTCTTTCAAGGGTGCAATTTCTTTTAAAAATTCCAGAGCAATGGTGATTAAGGAGAATAATATAGCAAACACGAGGGAGAAGTCAGTTAAAATAGAACAGAATTGTCACTTGGAAAGGACCTGTAATTATCCCCCCATCCATCTGCCTAAAAAACAAGTCCTAAAACCCATTCAAATATTCATAGAAAAATGTGGACTGTGTGCCTTAGGCAGTGATGTACTCTTTGGTTATACTTCTCCCTTCATTAGAACAGGCTTAAAACATTTTATGCTCTGTATACTGCGAATTTGTACATATATGCAGAATATTGACATTATTAGGAGGTTTCAAAAGTGCTATAACCAAACTTTGGTGAACAAAGTTTGTAATTTGGTCAGTAATTTGACTGCTTGATTTATTTCTTTAATGACCTTTCACTCATATTTTGAGCAAGCTAAATATTTTCATTTCAGGAAAGAAAATTGGCAGTTCTTTTAAACGCTGTAAGTACAGTCCAGAAGTTTTGCCTTATTTTTGTGATGTCCCATGGCTGTAGCCTTTGAAATGGGCCGTGTATTCCTGTAATGCTTATGCCACAGAGAGTGACAAGGGGGCTTGACCGCTACCCCTGGGTCCCACTTCTGACCCTGGCAGGGTATCAGAGGGGCCAAGTAGAGAGTCCAATATGATTAGTTGTTTTGTACCTGTATAATGTTACCAATCTACCAAAATCAAGGAGAAATCTTGATGATTAATGTAGGCTCCTAAAGAAGCATTTGAAGTGGATTCCACTCAACCTGTCTAGTCTTAATCATGTTTTTTCTGTTTATAGAAGGGAAACTGGGGAGAGGAAGACTGAAGCTTTTCTACAGTCATGCTTTGGATCAAGTACATATCCCTTGCCTGCTGGATTGAGTTTTAGATCTTTAATTACAGAAGTATATTTGAGTTTCTTTTGCCCTTGAAGGGCTAGGAAGGCTCTGATGGCAGAGCAATATACCTTCAACAATAGGAATCAGTTTTCAAAGGTTTTCTGGGGCTGTCTGGTTGAAGAATTTTCTCATGGCCCTGCAAAACTGCAACTTCTGTCAGGAAAATAGATTTCTCCATGATGGTCTCTCAGATAAATATAGGAGTATTTTGCCATGGGTCTTTTAAAACACAATTCCAATCTTTCACTTCTGAGCTGCAGAAGTTGCAAACATTTCCTGTCATACCAATTTAGCAGTATTCCTCTATTAGTGCTTTGTTACCAATGCTTCTGTTTGCTGCCCTAAGCCAGGCTCCCTGAAAAATGCCTCTCTCCTAACACAGTGTGATTCTCCCGTCGAGCAGAGCCTCATAGGGCATCCCGGGAAGCAACCCCGAGTCCAGAGCGGAGAACTGAGGCATCCATTGGTATGGAGCTGCTCCTGGGAGGCAGCACTTGGCTGACACAGTGAGCCCTGGGGGAGCGTGACAGAGAAAGGGCAGCCATTCCTTGGGTGGCAAATGTCAGAGCCGAGTGTTTTTCATACTGAGGTCCAAAGGCTCTTCATCGCAAGAGGTTAAATAAACTTCGATGGGATACAAGTCCATTTCTTTACTAAGCTATGCTGTGAAGGCGTTGAACCACAAAGCTGAACTACAGCATTGAACTGAAGGAGCCTGATGCAGCTTTGTGGGACAGGCTCTAAGGCTCCATTACATTTTAGATTGAATCATAGAATCCCAGAATATTTTGGGTCAGAAGGGACCATAAGGATCACCTACTTCCCACCCTTGCCATGGGCAGGGACACCTTTCACTAGCCCAGGTTTCTCCAAGCCCCTCCAACCTGGCTTTGGACACTCCCAGGGATCCAGGGGCAGCACACAGCCACAGCTTCTCTGCCCAACCTGTGCCAGGGTCTGCCCACCCTCACAGGGAATGATTTCTTCTCAATATCCCACCTATCTCTGCCCTCTGGCAGTGGGAAGCCATTCCCCCATGTCCTGTCCCTCCATCCCTTGTCCCCAGTCTCTCTCCAGCTCTTCTGGAGCCCCTTTAGTCACTGGAAGGTGCCTTGTGGTCTCCCTGGAGCCTTCTCTTCTCCAGGTGAACACCCCAGCCCTCTCAAAACTCTTTTGAGGGTCCTGTTAGGCACATGTCTACAACATTAAAAAGCTGAACACCCAAGAAACTCAGTCCTTCCTTTCACAGAACTTTTCTCTTTTGTTTCCCTGCAGGGCAGAAGCAAGGGCTGTGGAAAGGAATCGTGCCCTACTTTCCCTAGCTGGGACTGTGGCTGTAGGAGCTGAGATGACTGTCCAGTGACCACCTCTGATGCTTGGAGCACACTACTCGCTAAATTAATGAGAAGAATTACCATTAGACATAGTAAAGGACATCATAGATATGTAGTAAGTTATTTTTATGCATTATTTACATTTTTGTGGCAAGATGAAAATAAAACAGATTTTTTCCCTACCCATCTAAGTACACTTCACATTCCTCTAGCTAAAACCAGTATTGTTAGTTCTGTAATGTATTCACAAGGACCTTTTCTTTGGGGATGATTTTTAGTTTGCAATCTTCTCAACAAAATTTTTCCCATCTTCAATTCTTCAAGGATGAACTGTTTTGGCTCTAAATCCTCCAGTATGCCTGATGTAAAAATAGGTTTCACTTTATTACTTACCTCAGCACAGGTAAAGCTTGCAGGGTTTGCTCTTGTTTTTCCTTTTTTTTCCCCCCACCTCTTCTTTTCATGCTTGCTGTGACTGAGACTTAGACTGCATTAACAGCAGGTATTTGGGATCATCCTTTATTGCCAACCAGTTAAATGTAATTGTTGCATCCTTCTGCTCTGCCCACCTGTTTGTTCCCATTAAGGAAATCCTACCTTTATAAAAGTGTTAGACTTCTCGTTGGCAAGGAGAGGATTGTGCCATCTGTTAGCAGAGTAGTGCTAGAAGTCAGGACTGAAGAAAGTAAAATAGCTAATAAAAAAGAAATTCAAGTCAAAATGGTGAAATTAGTGTAAAGGTTTCCTTTGAAAGTGTGCTAACTAGCTGATAGAAAAATGGCATTTCTTTAGTGCTCAGCTGAGCCTGAAAGTGAGGGAGCAGTGAATCTCTGCAATGGAAAGTGCTTATTAGGAGGGGAATTAAGGAATGTCTGTTATTCACAGACTGAAAGATCTGATGAAGACATTGCCTGTGTTTAAATCAATCTTCTCCACCAATTTACCTCAATTCTTCAAACTTCAGCAGTAGTTGCCTCAAGAGGCTATTCAGGAGACTAATGGATAAGAGAGATAAAGGGCTGAGTGGATGGAGAAAGTGCCAGTAAGGTAGAAATGGTAGAGCCTGTCAAGTTACAAAGAAGTTAGGATTGTCTTAAAGTACTTTAAAGAGCTGATGATCTTGAAAAGCGATAATCAGTCAATTGTTATTAATTGTTATTAGCAGGTGACAAAGCAGTGTCAGTCAGTGGAGGTCAGAGGTGACAGGAGGCACCATGACCTCTTGCAAAGGAGACATGTGTGGGCTAGAAAAGGGGGCAGCCAGCGAGCCCTGGGGACATAACCCACCAGCTTTACTGAGTCCTGAAGTATTTGATAAGGGAGGTTGAACTGACATAGCAAAACTTTGTAAACCTTTTCTTTTTTTTTTTCCTGCTGGGATTGTTCTCATGTGGTATTTTAGGCTGAGTGCCATCAACCATTAGAACAAAACAGAGGAAAAAGAAATGCAGAGAAATGTAGGCTTTACTACCTTTTTAACATCCTTAGGGTGTTAAATTAATTGAAAAAGAGGCAAATAACCTGGGACTTTCTACTTGAACTCTGTTCTCCTTATCCTGACAGCAGTGCAGAGTGTATACAAAATCAGGCAGTTCCTATATTTTTCTAAGGTAGAACTCTGATTAATTAGAGATAGAGCATTTTAGCAAAAAAGCAATTTATTGAGCATGATTAACAATTGGAATTTCTGCACTAAGAGATTACTGCTGGCAGGCAGTACCTGGATAGAGTATCTGAAGGGATGCAGCAGGTGGCACTCTGGCATTGCCACTCTCTCCTGTGGTCTGCATACTTGTACCCTGACAGGTCCCTGTTAGGGTCTCACGGATTTTCCTGCTCATCTCATCAGACTCCAGTCTAATGAGATGCTTTACAGAAAAAAATCACTTAAGGCCCTTAAAATCAATCACTATGCAAAGAGCAGTTTAAACCAGTCTCTGTGTTTCCTGAAGTGCCTACCTGTGCAAATTACCTGCACCAGTTAATAGTGAGAACATGGTTATACTGCAGTATTGTCTGCTGGTGTGTTAATATATGTGTAAAAAAAAGGTGGCAGTTCAGACATTGAAGCATCATGCTGTTTCACATGATGAGTGTCTTGGAGGAGTTTATACTGTGTTTTTCTAGCTTTTTTTGTTTGCCTTAATAGTTCCTATAAAAGGGATGTTTTACAACGAACAGAGGAAACCCTACTAAACAGTCATGAAATAATTCAGGCAACTGACAGAAGGCAGAGCTTTCTGCTATGAAGACATTATGAGTGCCTACATTTCCCCCCCCATCTCTGTCATCCACTTTTCATTAGCTTTGGAGAGCGATTTTATCTTTAAATATGAATCGGACAACGTTGCCAAGACAACCTGTCTTCAAGCTTTTCCTTCTGTCCCACTGTGTGCTGAGTCTCCTTCAAGTCTACTCCCAGAGCGACTGGTCACTTATTTTTCAAGTGGGATTTGATTGCATGGAGCAAAGAATTCCAAGTGCATGTTTTTCTTGGCTCCTTGGCAAGTCACTCTAGCAAGTCTCCCTTGCTCTGACTGCAGGGCTGGAGGAAGTCAGTCACACTGGCATCTGGACTCTGGCACAGGAGACAGAATATTTGACTAAGCTGCAGTTCTGTGGTCAATGCCTCCCTTCCCAGCCAAGGCTTAGCCCTCCATAGGGGAATGCACAGCCAGTGGCAGCACACCTCCTCCACAGGCTGCTTTACAGTATTTTCTGCTGGGATATTGATTCTCAGTGTAGTGGTGCTGTATTTTAGGCTGTTAGAGTTATGGTCGTTTTTGTATTCCCTGCTGGTGTCTTATTGCAAGGTACCTTTTGTTAAAACAAAAGGATTTTGTGGCTTGGCAGGTGCTCGGGTCATCTGTACATATTGGCTGCCCTGTTGTTGGTGGGATGGGGAGTGGGACATGGGGTTTAGTTGCTTGCTATCATTATTTCCAACTGTGAGAACTTTTTGAAATATATCTCTGTCTAGGCTGCTCTTCACAGGGGGAGAGACGGACTCATAACAAATTCGAATAAGTATAGACTGCCTGTCATATAGTAATATTAAATTTCCTTTTCATTTCTTATAACTTCTATGTATTTTAAGCCCATTTTTCTCCTACTTCTCACTCCTTTGTCAAGAGACATTCTTTTCCCAGGCACTGCTCTGCACTGCCACTCTTTCAGCTTTATTAAATAGTGGTTGTATTGTTCTGTCTTAAACTTGCAAAGGAAGCTCTTGCAAAGTGATGTTTAATTAAGTATAACAGTAGAGATGACTCTACTTCTATTACTAAAAATATGAAGGACTCTTGGCTGAAAGGTTTCTTTACTCCTTTACTGCCACTGCAGATTTGGTGTCTGGAGGAACACAGCAAGGCTGGTGACAAGGTGAATGCCAGCAATAGCCAAGGCTGTGACAAAGCAGCAGACAGTGCCTAGATTTTGGTAGGAATGTGCCCTGGGCCCAGTGCACAGTGGTGAGGGCTCAGCAGGGATCAAAGAACTGCCTCTGATTCCTCCTGCCTGGGCATTCAGGAGCCAGAATTTCAGGTTGTTTATCGAGAGGCAGCTGAAAGATGAGCAAGACAGGAATTCATCATCCTGCCTGAGATGAGGGTTTATCCAGTGACAGGCTTATATGATCACTGGTGCTCTGAACAGTTTCTGTTTTTCATGGAGAGAAAAACAATTTCCTTGTGAAGGATTTATTTTTTTTCCAAATATTTCCAAAGTTCCAATTATTTTTTTTAGCTATTGCATCCATTCTTTCCAGCAGAGAGAGCTACAGAGGTCTAAATCTCTGCTACATCTGTCTCCTGAAAGTCCTTTCTGTGTTCAGAAAGGTTGGCTGCAGCTGAGGGACTGTCTTTCCAGTCTGCAAGTTAAATGTAGTTTTCCTGTTATATTAATAAATGTGGAATCTGTTGGTATTTAATAAATATTTATTATTTATTTTATATGCAATTACTTTGCACATTGACTCCATATCTCATAGTTATTTGTGCATTTAGAGGGAGGGTTGTGGAAAACCCATCAAAGTCTGCTGAATAAAGAAATGCAGATGATTTTGTGGACTGCAAGATACTACAGTGAAGAGGCTGTTCTAAATGCAATGTATTTACAGTAATTTCACCCCAAACATAAATGACATTTCAGACTTTGAAGAGAATAATTATCTGAGCTGACACTTGAAAGAGCTGTTCATTGTCTATTGGTTTGGGTTTTAACCTGTAAAAGATAAATATGGGATTTATTTTTAGTATGTGAATAAAGTGGAACGACTAATAACCTGTCCATCAGACACAGCCATTAGTTGTTTGTCCCTGGGGCACTCTGTCCATGCAGGATTTCCTGGCATGCTAAACAAGTCCAGGGCCTGGATCTCTGGGTTTTTTCATTTGAGATACCTTTGTGACTTGCAAAATACAACCTAAGCAGTCCCACCATGGCTGCTGCTGCTGTTTGGGTGCCATTGCCCAGGAAGGAAGGCTGTGCTGTACCTCACTGGCCCCGTTGCCTCTGTGCTGGCACACAAGGGGGTTTGTGCCCACCAGTGTGCAGGTTCCTGTGTAACAGCTCTGCAGCGGGGCTGTGTCGTACCGATGGAAATCAGTCCAACTCTGGAACACAGTCAGAGTGTAGCTCCTGCCCTGGGTCTGAGCCTGCTGCTCCAACAGCTCTGTACAGACCCTGCCTGTAAAAACTGGCTGCANTCTGATAAAATAATGTATATGTATAAGGAAATAATGAATATGCATATTGTACCTGCATTTAAGCAAGCCTGTGAGCACAGACAGGTGTGCATGCCTTTGGTAGACCAATCCCCCATGCACCGAGCATGCTGAATAAACCTACCTTCTCTACAACTACCTAGTTGTGGGGTCATTTCCACGCATCACACTAACCAGTTTCACCCACAGAATAAGTGAGTTTCCTCCTCCTTCATTGACAGCTCTGGGTTTCAGTGACTGACAAACGCAAGTTTCAGTTTCCCTTTGGAGAATACGGAGAACAAAACCTTTACTGTGGTGAACTCAATTTTGTAGTGCCGCTGGGCTCTAAAGTCTTTACCTGCTCTCTCACTTTCTCTCCTGTGCTTGTGCTTTTTCCTTTTAGTAGGAAACTCAATTTAGAAACTATTAGAAATGCAAAGACATGGCAACCAGTTGTCTTGATAAGGTATGGCAAAAAATAGTTTGAACAATTCTTTTTTACATGTAGAGATATGGCAACAGAAGAACTGTTCAGTTCTTATTAAGGACATTGACTTCTTAATGAATCGAGTTAAAGAAGATGAGAAAAACAAAACTAACTTGCATTTCTTCTGACAGACAATAGCAAACACTTTGTTACACTATTTCAGAAGTATTTAAAAATAATGTAATAGCTACCTAAATGATAGAATGTAAAGGTTTGGTGCTGGGGAGGGTACAGAAAGAACTGAGGCTGTCTCTGAAATACAGAGATGATGTAAGAAAAATAGGTTTACTGCAATGGTCTGTGATCACAAGAGAAAAGATTTGGAGCTTTATATTTTATATTCTTTTAGGAAACAAACCACAAGGAAAAATTTATCAGACTCATGCCTTTTCTGATGGCTTTCCAAAATTATACCAACTGCTTAATTTAATTTTTTAATATTAGTAAAATACTTTAAGGATTAGTTTAGTAGGATGACACTGAGACAAACATTCCTTAGCCCAGGAATTCTCTCCAGCAGGCAACTCTCCAGGCAAGTAGAAGATATAGGGTCATGTAAAATAATCCTTAAATAGTCTAAAGATAAATATTAACTAGGTTTGTAGTTGGCTGATATGCAAAATTACGTTCTTCAATTATAGTAGTTGTTGCTTTATTCAGAATGTCACTACCTGCAGAGCAATGAGTGAGCATGGTGATATTTTTATCTGTCCTACAGTACAATATGTCTTCAGACCTGGCAGCCATGAAGCTACACAAAACTATTTTCTAAGGCTGTGGAAAAAACTTCATGTCCTGTTCAGGCTCAATATTTCTTGTCCCCAGAATAAATGTACTATTTAAAAAATTTAACTCTCTTGATATTTTGCTCTGTTTTGCAGTGTTGGCATTCCTTCAGACTAAGTGAGTGCAGAGATGAATTCATGTGGTTTGCACAAGAAAGTGGTTTATCTATTTTTGCTTGCTAAAGCACACAGAAGGTTTATCTGTCATTATGAAATCTGAAGGAGAACAGAGGATTTGGGTATTACTGCTTGAAGTTTTCTGCCAACAATCAATACATTTTCAAGGCGTTTTACAGCACTGATATTTTGTTAAGCAAACACATCTGTTTCCAGATGTGGGTTGTTCAGTTTATCCAGGATGTCTCAGCATTTATCTAAGTCATCAGCTCCCACACCCCACCCTGTATTTACCCAGTTTAGTGATTCTTTATGTTTTTGTACTTGCCACTTACTGGTTCATCCGCAAACTAGATCAATTTATTTTCCTGACTCCACACCACAGGCATAACTAGTCCCTTGGAACTGTCACAGTTCACATGTAAAATGGCCCTTTAAAGGTGTGTTATGAGTGTTGTAAGTCTCTCTATTCCCATTCATAGGACAGAACAGTGTTTCAGAACAGGGCTCCTTTGGGGAACTCTTTGCAGAACATTAGCAGTACTCAGGGGGATACTGGGGTGAGGTTCCTGTAATGAAGGCAAGCTTGAAAACTTTTACCATTTCCACTATTTCTGATAGAAATTCATGCAGGTAACTAAATCCACAACATGTCAAACAGCATTGACTGTGCTTGTCTTTCATCTTGTATACTGTGAAGAAATCTGGGGCAGGCACCTGTGATTAATGTGTTGCTGGAGTAGTGAAAAATGTCCATAATTCTGTGACTGGTCAGTGAAAGGGTATTTTCTCTCAATGTGATGAACTCCTAATCTTCTGTGAGGGATGGTGGCCCTGGGACACCAGGTTGGTTGGAAATGCTTTTTGTATTAGTTCTTTGAAAGAAAAAAAAATATTGACAGGAATAGCACTAATACTGTTTTAGTCTTTTATGTTTGTAGCTTAGAAACGAAATTCTATTGCAGTATTTGCATGTCATTCAGTACACAGAATTTTGCTTTAAACTTTTTAAGACCTTACAAGTACCTTAAGCTGCAAAGAGCAGTAAATCAGGAAGAGATACTAATCCTGATTCCTAAGTAAATGTGCACACTTATTTTAACTTTCTTTTCTTCAGAAAAATTCATATATTAAGTGGTTGTGTTGGGACACAACCATCATACCAACATGAGCCAGAGAGCTTTCAGCTGAAGATGTGAGAAAAATCTCTTAATATCTGATTTAAGACGATGGCAAAAATAATCTGCGAAACAAGGAAAATAATACGAGTAGGAAAAATTTAATTACGACACGTGTCAGGTGCTCAGGTCCATAGATTCCCAAGAGCACACCTCCTGATTCAAAATCCCCGCTTCTTAAGCACTTCTAAAGTCCAACCCCACTGATGACATGGGGAGGGCATTCCTTCTCCTCAGACTGGCTTTTCTGTGCCCCCCTCCCATGCCAGGGGTGCAGTTTCAGGCAGTATGTCAGTCTCTATCTGGCCGCATGGTCTGCCACATGGCCTGAAGTTGCGTAATCTCTATTTCTAGTTAATATACAATTTCCCTATTCCCGAACGCTTAGTCCCTGGCATGCATTCCAAAACTGCACTGGATGCCTCACAACTTCCGCAGAGCACCTATAGGTTAGTAATAATAAACAAAAACTACATCTTTGGTTAATACCTATTACTAAGTTCATCTGCTTGTAATAAAACCAACCTTTTTATTTCTCATAAAGATAACACAAGAGAATTTGGGATAGCTATTAGCCATTCTTTTCCATCCTCACAGTTAATTTCTATTAATGTAACATTGCTCTAGATGCACCTACTAATGAAAATCTGTGAAAATATACTGTCATATAATCACAGGATATGCTGAGTTGAAAGGACCACAAGGACCATCGAGTCCAACCCTCAGCCCTGCACAGGACCATCCCCAAGAGTCACTCCCTGTGCCCCAGAGCATCATCCAAACCCTCCTGGAGCTCTGGCAGCCTTGGGGCTCTGCCCACTGCCCTGGGGAGCCTGGGCAGTGCCCACCACCCTCTGGGGGAAGGACCTTTCCCTGAGATCCAGCCTAACCCTGCCCTGACACAGCTCCAGCCCTTCCCTGGGTCCTGTCGCTGGTCCTTCTATATATCCTAATATATACAATACATTGACCTTAATTGTAAACTCAGAGCAAAGTAAAACTTATCAAAATAAAGGTAGTGAAGAATTTAAAATTTAAGAACTTAAGCATGGAAATGGGTTTCTCAGGGTTGTGTTCAGTCTGTGTATCAGAGAAATTGCCTTCAGATATGGGTAGTTTTGTCATTTCCAAGTAAATTTGATGCATCTTATACAGCAGCTTCAAATGTCCACTTCTTTAGATGTTTTGAAATATTCCAGATTCACTTTTACCAGATAATTTCTGACCACAATGGCAAGATTCTGTTAATAAAGAAGTCTGTGTCTAATTTAATTATTAAGTAAGTGGCCATTATATTTGTGTAATGGCATTACAGCCCAAAACCTTATCTATTTTTTTCTTTACTCTTCCTGAAGGAAGGCTTTCATTTACAGAAGACATAACAGTGGAAACCTCTGGCATCCCGAAGAATTGTGTTCCAGAATCTACATTTTAAATGTCATTCCTTTGCCACAAACAAAGAAGAGGAGTGTTAAGAGTGTCTGGGGTACTTATATTGGCAAGGAATTGATATTGTAAAATATACCAGATTATTTGAGCAGGTAAATTACCTCTTGTTGTACAAAGAGAAAGCAAAAAGTCCTGTGTTTTTCACCAGATGTGGAATTCTTTCCTACCCCCAGATCAGTGACTCTGAACATGAGTCAGCTGAGCCCATCTGGCAGCTTGGAGTGAGGGGTTTTGTAATGTCATGGGACTGTGACCTATATCATGCAGTTCTTCCTCTGCTGAACCAAAATGCCACAGAGAAGGGCAGAAAAAAACAGATTTCACATAGTATAGAACAGCCAAGGCTTCCTGGCTCACTTCTGTGATATGCTTGATCCCTAAAGTGCTCAGAATGTGTTGTGAATAACACAGAAATTTCTTCCTTCTCCAAGAAAGCCTGAGAAAGGAGAGGCTAAAAGGACTCATAGATTTAGAGGTTATCAGTTTGGAAGATCAGTCCTCATGGACCGTAAACAGGGTTTTTCTCCCAGAAGCTGGGCTTTCCTCTAGGCAGACTTCTCAGTCATGAGATGTCCAGGGTATGAGATGTCAGTGGGCAACCTTACAGCAGCTGCTGCCCTGCAAGAGGAGGTCTTCAGGCAGACATTCCTGTGTTGTCCACCTTCCTTCAGCATCTGCATGTATCAGTTTTTTACTGTTTCCTGGCAAAAATCACAACCCTTCACTGCTCCCCATTAAAACCCAGCTGCAGCCCTTCCCTGCCCTCCCCATCCAGCCCCCACAGACTGGTGTCACTGGTACATGGGCAGGAGGCTGCCTTGAAATTAGCTTTTATTCCAAAGCTTTTGTTTGCCAATCACCTCACTTCTCAGGGTCTGAACCTAAACATCCCTTTGAACCAGGTGCTTTGCTGTGCTGATGCCGTGGCCTGCTGACCTGCCCTGTCTGCATATCCTTTCACTTTGATTTTCAGCAAGTGTTCCTGCCTGTGACCCTCTCTGTCTCTGAGACTAATGCTACTTCAATCACTGTTTCCTTGGTGGTAGTATTTCTGAATCAGTCACCAACTTCAGCATTTCAGTTGGAAGACCACCTCCACCAGATTTCAATTACAGCAGTACCATAGTCACTACTGTAAAGAGTTTTGGGCCTTCTGATGTGCTGTTTCCTTGTTTATTATTTCATTGCCTCATGCTTGCATTTATCCTATGTGTGACTCTCCAGCCACTCCAGAGAACTCAGAAGAACCTGTTTAGGTTATCCCTAATTAGGCACCAAAAAAAGCCTCTGCACTGTGTTTCATATCTTCTTGATATTTCAGCAATTGAATAAAATTTCCATTATTATAAAAGTCTGAATGTGAATGAGAGAAAAGTCCCTCATTTACTATTCAAAATTCTAGTACTGGGCACCACTTCATGATATTTGGGACAAGTAGGACCAAGTACTATCAAATCAAGTGAACTGTTTTCCTGGTATATGGAAGAATGTATTTCACAAAAAACCTCAATGCATGAAATGCACTTCACCAAAACCCTTTCCTTTTTCTGACCATTGCATGGCAGTGCTGGTCTTTCTTTAATCCTCATTTTTAACTTGCTGGTTTTCAGATTTTCTTTTCTCCAGCCACAGAGCAAAGATAAGAAAAGAGAGACTATTTCTCTGATTACCTTTTCAAAACAGGCTGAGTTTTTTCTATAGTAATTCAGCTCCAAGAATCGACACCTTTCTATATTTTCATAAGTTTTCCAATAAAGACTATCTACTAATAATGTTTAAGCATTCCACATTGGGTTTATGTCATTAGAATTTTCCCTGTGGCTAAGCATGAGGCATTTCTTGATCTGCATTTTGTGGGAGGTAAAACTTTTAACAAGGTTATGAAAGATTCTTCCTTGCAAGCAGATATAAATTCTGGAGGGAAGAGATAAAGCTGCACGCTCTTTCCCAGGCAGGATCTATGTCCACTTACTCTCATCAGAGAGCTGAATCTGTCCTTCCCTGGGAGTAATCAGAGCATTTGTCTGAGGATATTCCACCTATGGTAAAACATCCAAGGAGGTCCTCTGTGGCAAAGGTGGCAAAGATGGCAAAGGTGGCAAAGGTAGCAAAGATAGCACCATTTCCTGCCTCTCTGATTACTTTTTTATTTGTCGCATTATTAGCCTTTAAATTTAACTCTCTTATTTGGGGAATATATTGAAACAGAAGTGACTCTTTTATATAACAGTCAGCCTGATGTGTTATAGATAGAAATTTTAAAATATGTTCTGAGAGACTGAAAAGAAAATTTTCTGCATGTCAGGCATTCTCAGTAGAGACCTTTCTTTTTCTTCATGTTGAAAAAGAAACAACAAAAGCAGCTTATAAATGTCTGTATTGTCAGAATGGGGCACCTGCAATAGCTTGAGGAGGATGACTGGAGACATGGAGCACAGCACAGCTCCTTCCCCCCACTGCTGCCAGGCAAACAAGCCCATGTATGTCTGGAAGAGGACTGCTGAACCCTTGAAAATCCCACAGGACTTTCTTCTGTGGCTCCCTGGGAACTGTGCCTCCTCATGGGAAAACTGCAATACTTTGAACTGGGAGCAGAGATTCTTTTTGGATGCAGCAGCCGACCCACCACGGCTCCCCACTGCCCCTGCAAGGAACTCACCAACCTGTCCAAATAGCAAATTACTGAACACCCAAGTTGGCATTTTCGGGTTTCAAATCTTAAGGTTGTCCCCTTTTACTTAGTCTGTGAAGCTCTGGGAGGTGGTGACTGAGAAGGTGTAAATGCACTTTTGAGGAGAAAATGCTTATTTGCTCTGGAAATAGTCTCCTCAGGTCAAGAGGATTTTAGGCAGGGTGTACTACACCAAGCCAAGCTGGACACTGACTGTTCACATGAGCTGTTGGAAGAGCATTACTTGTCCAGGAGAGAAGGTGGTTGTCAATTTGGAAAAAAAAAAGTAAAAATAAATAAATAAAAAAAGGAAAGGAATTTCATTTCTGTCAGTCTGTGCCAGTCTCCTGGTGCTTAATAATTTTCCAGGGCTTTCCAGCCATATACGTGAGATGTGTAGTGAAGCTGTATCTTCCCCTGAGTCATTGTGTAGTGTAATAACAGGGAGGAAATAGAGGGTTTTTTTCCTTCATCTGGAGATATTCCTGGCTGAGAGATGGGTGGGTGGCTCAGACAGACTAAAAGGTGGCTCAGTGTAACTCTTGTTCCAGAGTGAATCTGTTTTCCATTCCTGTCTCTGGCTTGTGTAGATTACAGAAATCCATTCACATTTAGCAGGGAAATTTGCACTCAATAAATGCTGCAGGAGCATTTCCCAGTCTCAGGCTGGCACATGGGGAGGTTCTGTGTCTCTCTTGAGTTCCACCCTTCAGGATGACAGTCTCATACTGCCTGAGGATGTGCCTGTCTGGATCATCAGCCCCGGGAGGTGGGAACCTCCTGGGTAAATGGGGGCAGTTCCACTGGGAGCTGTGCTCTTTGTGTCCATGTCTGGCCTTTGGTACTTAGTGTTTTTAAATGTTGCAGTGAGCAGCACGTAAATCTGCTCTTGTTGGGGGACTAAAAGCATGGTATATGATAGTGGTGATTTACTTGTTCTTTAGGATTGTGTAGACTTGACTGCTTTGGGTGAAAATCATATTTATTCATTTTGCTCTCAAAGATGTAATCCAGAACTGGTTACTTCCCTACATTGTTTTGTGTTTAATTCAGTTCATTTGAGGCTGTGTGTGTGTGTGTGTACACACCCATGCAGAGGTGCACAAATTACTGCAGTTCTGGCATTACCTTGGGTTTTTGTGACAATTATGCTGCTATCCTAAAGAAATAAAGGAATGCATGTCTTTTGTCATTCCACTAGATGACATGTCTGTATCTTTAGGTGATCTGACTTGAACTGGTTGCTCTCTCCTTGAGAAAAGCACTGGTGTCACCCTGCGGCTGTCTTCACTCTTTGAAACCTTAATTTCTGCACAGTATAGCTTGTCTAAATAGGAAACCTTTTACATTACCAGCAGGAAATGTGAGTCAGCTTGATTACCACCTGAGGTTATGTGTGTATGTGTAAAATATACCTAAATGGAATACATAATATAAAGTCTTTTTATTTGTCACCTGTCAAAATGTCAGTGTGGCCTGTGTGGTCAGTCCATTAGTGCTGAAAGGGACAATTCTTTCCCTGAGCACCAAGTAGCTGATTGGGGTCATTAGTTTGTTTAATTTCATTGCTGCTGGTTTAGCTTACAAAAATGTGGATGGTCTTTCTTTCCTTTTCACAATGTGCTTCAAGCAATACCATTTTTCTTTAAGCTAAAAATATTTCTATAGAAAATGTCACATCGAGAATATCCCATTTGTTATTAACCTCTAAGGTAGCCTGATCTTTTGTGCTAGAAATGAACAGGGTCACCAGAATAATTTGTTCTTTGTCTACCCTGCTACACATCGGCTCTAAGAATTTCCAAAGATCCTCTGGGCTGCTGCAAGGCAGCCATGCATTCCCCCAAGAACCACAGCAGGGCAGTGAAGGCACATTGCCTCTTGCTGGCTGTGGTCAGCCATTTCCCACATTCCATCCCAGTGATCATCCCATCAAGGGATGTGATTTTTCTGGCACAACTTGTTTTCTGTAGATTCCTTTTTATTTATTTTTTTAAATGGTCTGCTATTTGATAGGTGTTTCTCCATTAATTTTCATTTATTTGCATCAAGGTGAGGCTGACTAGTCTGTGGGGTTTTTTCCCCTAGCTCCTGTGAGTGGGCTATTTTTTTCCCTTTGTTTTGATATCAGGAGGGAGCAGTGAAGGAACTAAAAATGGATCTCACTTAAAGTAAGGCTGGGATTTCTTTCAAACTGAGCTTGATAGAGAATACATTCCCCACATTAACATCACCTGGAGACCAAGTAAAGATTTGATGCTGCAGTAGAAGCAGCAGAACACTGTGGATTTTATAACTCATGGTGATGAGTTTGCTGCAGAAGAACATTTTCAGTCTTTTAGGTTGGTGTCTGTTATGTCATATTATATTTTAAGGCACTCTTCAATTACTTCCAAGGTACCAAACTGAAAGCCCACCCTTCCTCCCTGAGTTTGTCCTTCTGTTTCAGGAGCTTGGGTGTCTTGTTTCATCAGTGGAAAACAAATTGTAGTGTCGTGTTGTTTGCACATCGTTAGATTAGGGTGCAGTTTTAGTAGATACTTTCTAGTTGGGATCCCTAGTTTTCATGGACTGCTAAGTTCTATAGATCTAACAAACTAGAATTTATGCAAGCATACTTTGAAACTAGTTTGTAAGACTTTCACCAGGATTTAGTCATATGGGGTGGGGGATTTTCCTGTGGTGGTGTGAAACTAAATGAAAACTATTTTTAATAGCTTTAGGTATGTACAATGCACAAAACTGCATTGTTCTCAAATGCAGCAATTCAATAAATATGAGAAAAGACAAAAGGCTTCCCCCATCAATTCTCAAAAGACAGATTGCTGTACTTTTTTTGTATGTCAGCATTAACTTTCTCTGTGCAAAGCTTCATACAGCACAGGAGAAAGTCTTGGACAACAGAGTCTAAAATACTACTTGAGACTTCAAGTGTCAGAGGATTGTTCCCATCAGAATAAAAAAGCCTTTGTCTTGGTTATCATTGCTGTAAATTCAGTGGAGACTCGTGGTTGTGCTTGGCACCAATTCAGTGTCTTATGGCAAGATACATCTATTCTAAAGGCCATCCACTGTATTTTCAGTACAAATTAATAAAGAATTCCTCTGTATAAGGTACACACTACTTAAGAGGAAGCAAAAGTGCTGCCTTATCCCAGCTGTGACTACAAGGCAGGAAAACACAACAGGATGGATGAGGCTCATTGGGAAGGTACGGGGAGAAGTCACAGGGCTGGATGTGATGGAAAAATAGCTGAAGTGAGAGAATGAGGTATAGATGGAAAGTAGGAAACTCATTTTCTTTAATTTCTTTCTTTCTACCTTTCCTCTGGCTGTTTGTGTTCAAAGCCTTATGTAGTCCAGTTTCTTTCTTCTGGGGAAGTCAGCCTGGCTCTCCTGGCAGTTAGAGGAGGAAGACAGAGACTGATAACTTGCTGATTGCACACAGGTCAAGTGGAGAAGCACTGTCAGGAGTGCTGGCTCAGGACTTCCAATACTTACAGTACTGATTTGGCTGGCTTGTTGTTTGGTTTCTGGGGTTTTGTTCGTTTTTTAATAAATTGTCTTTGTAGTTATTAAAAAATCAAAAAGCCTGAACTTGAAATAGACAGATCTCTCTCGCTGTTAAAGATAATAGATTTTATTTAATTCAGAGGTATTCAAGTATTTCTGCCAGGTACTTACACTTTGTGTTTTACAGATATTCATATAGTACTGGCACTTGGCTGACAAGTAAAAGGAGCCTCTGCTTCTTTCTGCTGTTAAGGAAGAGAAGCTTTGTAGTTATGTATGATTAATGTATCTCTCTTTGTATATTGTTTTTCCTACTTTGTATTGGGTTTGTGAAGCACTTCTTTAACGAGATCAAATTGGTATGTGAGGCTTGAGTATGTATATATATACACACAATTTCAGTAATGACAAAAGCCCCTGATAACTTTGATTTAAAAATGTATGATAATAGCATTTGGAGTTAAATTTAAAGTAGCTACTGCAAAAATTATTTCCGCTATTTTGCAATGTTATCTTAAGGTTTAGTCCTTAATGGATTTCTTTGAATTTGCCAGGGTCTTTTTGTCACCTTAATGCCACTAGTATAGTAGAAATATATACAGCTGAATTTGACACAAATTCCCAAGAATTAAGGTGGTGATAATAAGAATCTTGTTTTATATAATACCCTGCCCTACACGGTAGTGTGTCTATCGACCTGAAGCTAATGCTCTCTTCCTTGGTTAGCAGCCTGATTTTGCAGCTAGATATTTAAACATGGAAACCAAAGAATCAGTCATCCTTGTAATTCACCTTCTTTGGTGTTTAAGAGCCAGCAAAGGAAGGATTATTATTATTACAGGCAGAGCACTAGTTCTTCCATGTTAAGGTTGGGAACTGTTTGCTGTTAAAGGCTTTCTCCTGCATTCTTTAAAATACATGTTCTTACACAGACTGCCTCACAAATGAATGTGTCTCACAGCCATGGTGACAGTCATTAGAATCAGGGGGTTTTCCTACTTTTATTTTAGTCCAGTTGAAAAGAAAGCTAAGGAAGTTGTTTCTATTACAGAAAGAACATCATATCATTTTCCTCACTGAAAGGCTCCAGTGCTTCACCTCAATTTGGTCTTATTTCTGTCTGCAAAACTGTGCTGTTAGTAAAGCTGGCATGAGGTAGAGATTTGTTTTTACTGGCAGGGTATACATATAAAAAGATTTTGCTGCAGAGAAGACCCCAGAGGTCTCCTGCTGATCCAAACTACGTTGGAAATTGCACATACTTTCCTTGGAGAGTGACACACTCTTCTCTGCCTAAGCAGAGTTGACATAAGGAGCTATCCTGGTGGAAACCCGGCATTGCTGCTTCTACGATAGATTGGGAGCTTGTCCTGGGCTTCATTCACATGGAGTCATTGTCTGTAAAGAAAAGTTAATGTGTTTATCATAAATCAAGTTCTTCTGGAAGGACTGGGACAGTCTCTCTTGTGCCAGAACATGGCATTCAGCAGTCTCCTGCATTTTAGAATTTCTCAAATTCCAGAGAAATGATTACCAAACATGATCAAGTTTCAGTGAAATAGCTGTCAAAATATATGGTAAGAATCACCTCAACCCTGTGAGAGTTGCTCCCAGAACACAACACGTACTCCCGTTCTGAGCAGAACACCCTTCCCTTTCATGTGTAAGAGGTTTCTGTGACTTTTCCATTACCACCCTTCTGAGGCAAGAGATTCCTGATTCCATTCTCATTGAATCCTTTATCCATAGATTAGTGTGTGTAGGGTCACTAGATAAATGCTTCACATCCCCTGCTGTCCTTAGGGAATAGGAGTTTCTTCCTCAAACCTGATTATTTACTGAACTGGCTGTGCTGGAACTGGTGCTTTGGAAAAAGTATTTTCAGGCCTCCTTGTTTTCCCAAGTGAGTTATTGACATATGGATTATTATCCCATTTAACAACAAAATGTGAAGTTTTCCTAGGTAACCAACATTTTCCCTGCAACCAGTTTGTTTTTCCAGGCATCAGAATTCTGCAGGTACCTTTGGGTATCGCTTTTCTCTTTGAGACAGATTGCCTTATGTGCTCTGCACCTGGTTCAGCCAGCCCAGACAGCACACCCCACAGAGGACGATGGCATTCAGGTTCCAGGCGACCTAAAAGGCACTGCATGTGTCTCCTGTATTTCTAAACGATTTTAAGACAATCATTTTGGTTGAAGGGGTAAATATTCAATAAAGAAACAGTACATAATACAGACAATCCAGAAGTGCAACATTACTTCATGAAAAAAGGTGGAAGGAGCTTAAATGCTCTGAAGCAGCTCAGTGGCTAATCCTGACAGAAGCATTGCAGCACAAACCCCTCTGCAGCTGGGACAAAGAGCCCCACCCAGGTGATTCACTGCACTGTGGTCTGAGCAGGCTGGCACTGAGATTCCAGCAGTCCTTCTTTTGTGGCCAGTGCCCTACCAGTGTTTGTGGAGTCTTTGCTAACAAATTAAAGGTCCTGGCTTACACTGAGAGCAATACGGGAAAGCAGATATCCCAAACTAGTCTGCCATCATATCAGACTGATTTTATTTGGGAATTTATTAGAAAATCTAATGGCAACATACTGGAAGACTTGAAAATAGATGAGAAATTCTGACTGCCTTAGCATAGTGCACAACACAGATCAGACCCTGCTCAGTTTGTTGTTGTTGAAGAAAGCAAAAGCAAATAACATACAGATGCAATTTTTCATCATTTGTACAAGCTCTCGACAGTCAGATCTGATTTCTTCTAGAAAAGACAAGAAAGAATGTCTCTTGCACCTATCCTGCCTTGGTCAGTAATTGAATTATAATCACCCCCATTGCTCTTGTAGAGGAAAGCAGATGGTAAAATATTACTTCAGAGTGTTTGGGGGAACACAGAATATTTCTTAAAGGTTATTAATACAGCTCCTGAAGCATTTTAGAAGTGACTTTAGGACTATTCTCGGGATATCTGATGCTAACATAGAAATAGCAGGGAAAGGATGGTATTATTACATTTGGCTTGCAAATTATTAAAAGAAGTGAAGTCCATTCAAGCTATCACTTAATCAAATGTTCTCTGGCTCACCTTTTTGGGGCAATGTAGGTCAAAATGGAGTGTTCATAGATGAATAGATCCCTGTCACAATCAGAAAATAGGTTTATTTGTGGAAGATTTGATAAAAAGTTAATAGTGGATTTGCTGCTTCTTGAAAATAAAAGGAAATACAGTGCTAATTTACAAATTTTTGTAAGAAAAAAGCTTTTCCCGGTGCACCAATCGATAAATGTGTTCTGAATAGAAATTTTAACACCACTGTTCGTTAAAGGATTACATTCAAAAGTATAACAGAGCTTTCCAAAGAGCAACTTGAGGGGTGATTTTCCATTTTTGTGCAGCTAATTAAGCACAGAAATGAAACGATGGTGCTGCGGTTTTCCACATGGCTGACAAACACATAGTAAAATTCAGCCCCTGAAATTGGAAATAAAGACAAATTCAGTAATTAGCAAAGTGTGTTGGGCATAGGGAGATGTTTGGTTGGGGGTTTTTCTGTAAGGTTTTACATATTTTGATTTTGCTGAAACACTGGTCACTTCCTTTGCACTGGCGAAAAAAACAGGATTTGATGGCAAAGAGAGAGTGAAGTGATACACAAAATCTTCAGTAGCTGAAATGAGCTACAGTGATGTTTTGGAGGTGTAAGAACTATCTGAAGAGGCATGAAGTCCTCTGATGGGGTCACTGGTTAACAAAGCTCTGAGAAACAACTCATAAATTGAAGGGCTGAAAAGCAAACCCAAACTTAAGTTCTCACCCCTCATTCATAGAGTTTGGATTTAATCTTATGATTGACTGAGATTTCCACAAACTAACCATTAAAATATAGTAAACCATTATTTTTTTTCTTGCTTTTTTATCGGAACAGCAAAAATCTTATTTCTTGCAGTTTTATAACATTGAAAATTGGAAATTGGAGCATTTGAGCAGAGATGAAAACTGGCATAACATACTCAAAAGGAACTTTGTTTGCCTTTATTTGATGGAGTGTTCTCAAACTGGACAAGAAGCAGTGTCCAGATTTCAGAATGTTATTTCACATAATTCCATGACTTTTCAAATAATAGTTGAAGAATTTTCTCTGTCACTGGCTAGAAGGTAGAGTTGGCTGCAGTTTTCCTTCCCTTCTCAGTAAACTAATGAAATAATTAAATAGAAAATACTGACTATAAAGTGTATATATATATGTATATATCTAAGACTAATGACATATAAATATAACCAATTATTGTAACTTTTGTATATATAACAAAAGTGTGGCTAAAAAGCTCAAAGTAATCATATTAATTAGCTCACTGACAGTTTGATCATGGTCAATTTTAAAAGGATTCTAGAATACTAGAAAGGAAACCTTATTTTAGGAACTAATCACTTCATTCATGCATTTTATTTCTGTAAAAGTGACAACTGGGAAAACATTCATTAGCTGTGAGTCATGGCATAATGGAATCACACCAGAGCCTGTGGAATCCCTCAGAAGTTACTGAGCAGAGTTTCTGAAGCAACTGATTTGCCATTGTAAATTTGAGACAAGATTAATACATCGTCAGCTACTCCTCAATCTTTTTCCATACATTAGATAGCACTTCTTTTCACTTGTCCTTTTAGAAGTATTTAAGTAAAAATATGGTTCTATACCCCACAATATTTACCAAATGCTTCCAATTTTTCTCTATACAATTTACATGAGTAAGTGGAATTACCTTTTTTTCTGTATGTTTTTACAAAATACATAGGAGAAAAAATTTGCTTGGTAAATGCTATGCTTGAGCCAGTAAATAAAGGTGAAATTTTAAATTCATCTGTTCTATTAAAATAGAAGGAACATATATTTTCCTTACATGTTGAAAAAAACCAAATGCACAGGAATAGACCGTTCTACTTCAATTCAATCTAAAGATAATGAAATGGCAGCAAAAAAACACAGTACAAGAGAAGAAAATTTGTCATGTTTCTGATGCCTTGTGATGTGTAAAATAGAGCTGGAGATGACAGAGGAATACCAGAAATTGAAGATAACTCTTAAAGACGCTTAAATAATGCTTGACAAATGGTCAACTGCCCCAGTATGGTACGTTCTGGAGCGAGTCATAAATGAGCTGTGGGAGGGGGATGTGTTTCCATGGTGTCCATGGTGTTTTGGTGAACTTGAATAGGAAATGGTCTGATATTCATAATCCAGGTAAAAGAATCCGGGGAAGTGAGTGAGGTGTGTTTGTAGAAGGTGTTTATAGAACCAGGCCCCACAGATGAGTTTTGCTGCGCAGGCACTGAGGTGTTCAAGGCCTGATCTAATGCCCATGGCAGCCAGCAGAAGGTTGCTTGCTGACTTGAGTGTGCTCTGGAGGACGTTCCCAAAACACTTGGCTTCATTTGTCCTGCCTAGGTCAGGTTGACCTCATTTTGCTCGAGACAGTCAGGCTTACAGAGGATGAAGAGTGATGGATATTGAGAACAAGCCAGCAAACACTCAGTGGGGGAATTCGGGCTCTAGTTGCTGCTATGGAAGCCAGCCATTGACAGGAGCAAAAAATGTAATTTGTTTTTCTAGCACAGGCTGAACAAGTACCAAAATAAGTGATTCACTCTCTTAAATTTTAAATTAAAAGATTCTGTCCATTTTGGAAAGCAGCTTATCTAGCCTGCAGTTGTGTGACAGGGGATTCTACAGTGTCCTCCAAGCTTTTGTGGCCCTCGTAAGTACTGATGGTAACCCTAGAGAACAATATAATTTATATACTAGAGCAGGCTGCCTCATCCAGAATGTCAGCATGAATAAAATTCTGAATTTTAAAACATGTTCAATGCCTAAATGGCTGCATTTTCTACACTGGGTCTCCTCCTTGTTCTGCCTTCAGAAATTTACACTCAAAAATCAGGAAAAAATACAGCTGAGTCTCTCTATTTCAAGTTGTTGTCACACCAAGAGAGGGATCCTTAATGAGAACATGACAAATTCCTATCTCATAGCATCACACACATATTTTCATCTTTAATGTCTCATTTTCAGTTTCATTGAGGCAAATTTTGTCCATCCTCCCAGAAGAGGGACAAAAACCATTCCCAAACCATTCCTTTCTTAAACAGATGCACAATTCATCTTGACACCCAGAGAGCATT
The DNA here is from genome assembly GCA_013396655.1 of Campylorhamphus procurvoides. Taxonomy (NCBI): domain Eukaryota; kingdom Metazoa; phylum Chordata; class Aves; order Passeriformes; family Dendrocolaptidae; genus Campylorhamphus; species Campylorhamphus procurvoides. Next base: position 100,691 of record WBMV01005505.1, on the reverse strand, counting down.
TACTAAGTCCAACCTAGAAAACCCACATACTTTATTAAATGTATTTTCTCCACATGTCCATAAAAATAAGGAGGTTTTAATTTGTAACGTTCACTTGTTTTCATACACTGCTAAAGGCTTTTGAAGGGTGTCTGTAACAGATCACAGCTCTCTTTGCAAAAATTATTTGGTCCGATGTCTGGCTTTGAAGAATTAATATAACCACATTATTTCAAAGGGTAGCTGTTGATTGATGTGAAAGGATTGTTGCTAATTGTTGAACTGTTCTTGTGTTTTTCTCTGTGTACACAGCAGGGGAGAAGCAGAAGAAAAGAAAGAGCCTGGCAGGTGGGGCTGGTGTGTTGCTGTGTTTTGGGTTTACACATGTTCAACTTTCTCATCAACTTCAAAGACTTTATGCCTCTTCTGAGCACTGTTGCACTCTTATCTGTAACCAGCACTAAATGTTCATCTTTTTATCATTTCAGTCTACAACCAAGGTTTTATACAAACAAAGCAGCATCAGCTGTAGTGATATATGTGATATATCCCTGCCTGTAGTGAGATATATACATATATCATATAAAAAGTGACATGGAAAGAATTTGGCCAAACAGTCAATTAAATAGTGAAGTTTCTAGATGCTCTGTGTTCTAAAAAGAGATTATAAAAGTGTTTTCAATGAAGGTTACTTTAATCTAATTTCCCCTGTTCTGTCCTAGTAGTATCAGTAATGCCAGCTGCTTTTCTCCTATGTTTTTCTGACATCCTGCTGAGCTTTTCAGAAGGTGTGCATCACCCTTCCTAATTAAATCGGGGTGACTAGCTTGTTGAATGTACAGTTAAAATGTGCTTTCTGCAAGAGTCCAGACATTGAATTAGCTCCATGACCTCTGTTTTTCTCAGTGTTATTGAAGCTGTGTAGTCTTAGGCCGGGTGCCGAAGGGTGTACATGAATCGTGCAGGGATGTAACTGCATTAAAGGTGTCAGTCTCTCTGGCAAATCTAATGGAAAATCATCAGTGTGTTAAGAAATTACTGTATAAAAAACAGTCTGAGAGGCTCTTCCTTGCCCTTTCCTTCCTTTAGACACGTCACAGGAGCCTTGTCTCCACAACAAGCCAGCTCAGAGCTGAAGGGCATCGATGCAGGTGGGAGAGGAACATGCTTTTCCATTGGGGCATTTGTGCACTTTAATGGCATCATTATTTGTTCAGTTGCCATTGAGTGACACCCCAGTCCAGGTGAAGCCTCTACCTTTCACAAATGTGCATCACTGGCCAGCCAGGGCAGTAGGCTGAGGGAGGTGGTTCCCCCCCCTCTGCTCTGCCTCTCTGTGACCCTCATGTCTTCAGCATGGAAAGGATGTGAAGCTGCTGGAGAGAGTCCAGAGGAGGCCACAGAGATGCTCCAAGGGATGGTGCCCCTCTGTGCTGGAGCCAGGCTGGAAGAGTTGAGGGTGTTCACCTGGAGAAGGGAAGACTCCACGGAGACCTGAGAGCCCCTTCCAGTGCCTAAAGGGGCTCCAGGAGAGCTGGAGAGAGACTGGGGACAAGGGATGGAGAGACAGGACAAGGGGAATGGCTTCCCACTGCCAGAGGGCAGGGATAGATAGGATATTGGGAAGGAATCCTTCCCTGGGAGAGTGGGCAGGCCCTGGCACAGGTTGGGCAGAGAAGCTGTGGCTGCCCCTGGATCCCTGGGAGTGTCCAAGGCCAGGTTGGACGGGGCTTGGAGCAACCTGGGCTGGTGGAAGGTGTCCCTGCCCATGGCAGGGGGTGGGAAGTAGGTGATTCTTAAGGTCCCTTCCAAACCAAAACATTCTTTGATTGTATGATCACTCTTTCAGTTGCAGGCAGCAAAGAGCTTGTGGCATTTTTCTATCTCTCCATACATCCTTGAAATATTGTCATTACAGGAAACTTTGACTGAGACTGTGGACAGCAGTCTGATCTGATTGCACTTCTAGGAAAAGCCACATTAACAATGAGCCATTACATAAAATCGAAACAAAATTGGAAGAGCTACAGGATTTCTCTTTTCAATGGAAGGCAAGGGATTACAGCAAGCAGCAGTGAGCACTGTTTCCAATCAGTGCCTCATTTCTTAGCAAACTCTTCTTCTGAGAGATCCAGAAACAGTGATAATGTCCTGATGTCACTGGCTTCATGTGGACCTGCAAGAGAAGAAATGCCTCTATATTTGCTGGAAAGTTTCAATGGGTAGCTTAGACCTCCCTCTGGCATGTGAACTACTGAATATAGAATCATATAAACCTAGAATGTTTTGAGTTGGAAGGGACCTTAAAGATCATCCAGTTTCAATTGGGAAGAATTTCTTCCTAATATCTATTCCACCCTCCTTCAGGTTAATAGCTTTAACATGTAGTTAAATGAAAGCCAGGTAGCATTAATTTCTATACAGGTCTGGGCTCCCATAAAAGGCTTATGAAGAAGTAAACAAAGCACAACCCATGCTGCTGCATCAGGACTTTGAACAGTGAGGGAGGGATGATTTCCTGTGTGCTACCATCCCTGTGGTGCTGAGAGTCCCCACTGGATATGGCCCCAGCTGAAGTGGCTTAGGGCAAGAGGATTGTATTTGCTATTTATTTTGAAAATTCAAAATTACCTTTATAAATCTTTAGAGAACTGGAGCTGCTAGATATCGTGTCTGGTACTAAGCCTGAACTGGAGAAAGGTTTTTTATTTACTGTGAGGAAAATGAAATGATTTTTAATTGAGGATCCTTTAATTCTATCCACTTTCATCCCTTCTCAACGCTGATTTTGACAAAGAATTGCTGAGAATAATGTAGAAAATCGTTTGAGGTTAGTTTCTTAGGGCTTCTAAAAATCAAAGTTTTTTAATATTTTATGAAAGCACTAGATAACCTGAATGCTTTGGTTATTTTGTACTTGAGTCTGCTTTTTACTCGAGTAAAAAGATGTTGCAAAACATTGATTGTATCATCTTTTCATTTGTAGCCAAAATACTTTTTCTCCTGGTGGTGGCAGTGGTGGGTGAAAAAATCCGATTGAAGAGCAAGATCAGGAAAAACTCCCCAATTTAATTTGTGATTGCAACTGAACCCTCCATCAAATGGGCATATTTTGACTACATGGGGATCAGTCCTTTCTTCCTAATCCAGTTTGGTGGGATGTTATAGAAGAAGAAATAAAATGAAGAAAAAGTTTAGGAAAAGAGCATTTCCTCCAGGAACTGTGTTCTTTAGGACATTTCCCTGTAATTGAGTTTATATTCTGCTTAGTTTCACCATATTTTGTGAAGGAAGCTTAGAAAGCAGGAATCGTGTTTTTGTCAATGTCATTTGCGCAGTTTTAAGCTTTTTGAAGTGTTGAGAAATAGGTCACTCCCCCAGAATTCCACAGTTAGTTTTCATGTTTGGTGGAGCTGAAGGTTAGGAAAAATTTTTCAAAGCCTCTTTTGTTTTTCTTTTTTAAGCCATTATTCAACCTTGAAATGAAAACTCAGTCACTAAACTATGCTAAATAGCTCGTTTCCCAGGTTTGCTGATAGAGCTAAATAGCCTTTGGAGATATTTATGGTGATGACTTACCTTTCTTTTATACACAGCAGTTACACTTCTTCATCCGTGTAATGGAAACAAAAACTCAGGCCAAAGATTTTCATTTTCCAAAATGTCTTTTTCCAAATAAATTTTCAGTTTTGATGTAAGACTTTTACATTTTAGAATGAACAATAAGATGAATAAGATAATACTTTTTCCCCCCAAGAATGTGACTATGAAAACATGATACATACTCGGAAAAATTCGGATTCCTGTAAGCAGCAGGAGCATGTGAGGTGTGTTAGATGTGCGCCCCCTCTGAAGGTGAGCAAAGGGAGGAGTGGCTCTGCTTCCCTGTGCCCAGGGCAAGGGAAGGGGGATTGGACTGGGGCCTCCTCAGCCATGCAGGGGGTGCTGATGTGTTCCAAATCTCTGCCTTTCTAAAAGGTATGTTAAGAGAAACTAACCCAGACGGAGGCACACGGGTTTTCTACACTGAGAGAACTCGATGATGCCCGCATAGCTCACCCCCTTCTCACATCCTGTGTGAGTGCCTGAGTTCCTGCCTTGCCGTGGGACAGCCGGCCCTCGGCAGCACCCGGCATCGCCTCCTGCACACCTCGTGCCCTCCTTGTCCCCCCTGTGCCCACCTTGTCCCCTTCGTGTCCCCTCCTTGTCCCCTTCCCAGTGCCCCCCGCACACCTGGACTGCGGCCGGGGGGCACCAGGGGGCGCTCCCGCATCGTCTGCGCTCCAGGAGGGGATGGGGATGGGGATGGGGATGGAGATGGGGGTGGGAATGGGAATGGGAATGGGCGTGGGGATGGGGATGGGGATGGGGGTAGGAATGGAGATGGAGGTAGGAATGGTGGTGGGGGTGGGGTTGGAGACGGAGATGGGGATNCCCCCCTGTGCCCACCTTGTCCCCTTCGTGTCCCCTCCTTGTCCCCTTCCCAGTGCCCCCCGCACACCTGGACTGCGGCCGGGGGGCACCAGGGGGCGCTCCCGCATCGTCTGCGCTCCAGGAGGGGATGGGGATGGGGATAGGAATGGGGTTTGGGATAGGAATGGGGACAGAGGACAGGGACGGGGATGGGAACGAAACAGGGACCGCCCAGTGGCATTGATACCCACCCTCAGAGGAGCTTTCCCCACCGCACACAGCACCCCTGAAGACCCTGTAAACCTGAGAACGTACAGCACCACATGCCAGGAAGGATGTGTCAAGGCTTCAAGCCTTTCATAATTAAGGGCTGTGTTCCCATCTACGTGATATCCACTTAAGCCCCCACTTGGGCACCTCTCTGAGTCAGAAGGATATGTTCATCACTTACCAAAAGGCACACCTCCATCTATTCCTATAGAAAATAATCAGGGAAAATGGCTATGCCCATGTGCACAAATTTCATTTTAGCACTTTTAAACCATGTAATAACTTCTCTACATCTGGAAGCATTTCCAATCCTATGAAAAACGTTGGTATATTTTATACAAAGGTAATATTCAGTAATATGTATTTAATTGAATTTTATTTACTAATTCAAATATGGAAGGAGTAAACATAATAAAGTCCACTTGAAAACTGAAGGGTGTTTAAGGCATTGCAGAATGCCTGTTAATCTTCTGTGTACAAATGCACAAAAAAGTGATATGCTTTTTCTGGAAGTCTCTTGGAAAATGGTTTGCAGGCAGACAAAAAAGAAAGTTTGCATCTGACATGTATGTAAGTATTGAAATTACAGTATTTCTACAGCTGTGGGAGAACAGAAAATTCTTTTACTGGAATCTCTATGAGACTTCCCTGCTGACTGTAATAGGCATTTGTAAACACTAAGGAGGCAATGATTGTGGCCATCCTGTAGGAACGTCCATCTTTTCCTTATTCTCCTAAACCTGCTGCTCCCCATCCTTACAGCAGTGTTAACAGGAAAAGAAAAAAAAAAAAAGGAAGAAAAACTGCTTGGAGAAAACTAATAAAAAGTAGCCTTAAGCAAAAATTCGAAGGAAAACATCTTCATTGGAGGCTTCAAGTGAATTTGGCAGGAGTGGTTCAGTGTCGCAGATGGAACTATCCAGCAGCACCATCCTCACAGTCCTCAGGAAATCAAATTAGCCTGACAAATGTCTGGCTGCACACTTAGAACGAAACTCATGAATGTTCTAGCAACATCTGCTCTTACTTATGTGAATGTGACAGAAGAAAATTGAACATAACATGTGCTAGTGAGCCAGCAAATCTGACTTTGATCTTTCTCACGTATTTAGGACAAGAGGAGGGAAGGAAGTCCAGGGTGGAAACCAATTTCTAAAATGCAGTTTTAAAATTCAAATGATGACTAAAAAGATCTGAAATGTCCTTTCTCAAATCCTGCTGTTGATGGGCAGCAGGTCATTTTGTCCTGGAACGCCCCTTGCTCAGAAGAGTTGGCCACTCGGTGAGGAACAGGGGCTAGTTTTCTAAGCTGACATATTGCAGTTTGTGACACAAGTGAACTCCAAATACCAGAGACTTTACAATAATTTCAATGAGCCAGAGAGAGACAAATCCTAACATCAAATGCAGCCATGAAATCTACTTTTGAGCAAGAATAATTAATAATTAAAGGCATATTTTCATTATTTAAAGGAAAAAATATGCATAGTATGAATTCTTCCCAATGAGTCATTTTGTTCAAGGAAGTACATACTGCATCCTTTAAAGGTCAAAAAAAAAAGCTTTGAACCCATTATGTTTGTGAAAGAATATCTTTGGGAATCTTTTCCTTACATCCAAGCTGTTCAGGCTGCCATCACGTTTACACACGACTTGGCAGATTGTCACATCCTCCTATTCATTTTCAGCTTCGTTCTTTCCCATGTGTGGAATAATTGTTGACTCCAATTTGAAGAGCATGCCTATGATGCGTATTCACTTCAGCCATGGAGAGGCCATCCCTTGCATACCAAGCTAGTATTGTGAATATTCTTACTTTTTTTCTGTTCTAATGAGAACAATTACGGGTAAAAGCATTTTACTGATGACAAAGTGGTAAGAGCAAGCATTTGGAATATTTGATTCTATCTCTGCTATGGAAGTTACTTTTAATTTAGGTTTTAAGCCTGCCACAGATGAACTGAAGGGACAGTCTGAGTGCTGACCTGCAGTTTTACACAAGATATAAAGCAGCTCTGTGAGCCCACTTGTGTGTGTGAAACAAGAGTGTGCTCTGCTCCCAGTTCTGGCATTTAGGGGCAGAGCTCTCTGCCCTGGATGTTCCAGGCAGTACAGAAAGGGCTTTTCAAACAAGATGAATTTGATGTTCTGTGGTCTAGGTTTGAACCTGCAATGCTCCAAAGGATTAACAAATGTCTCACATCACCAAATTGTGCCCTCCTCCCCATAATGACGTCACAGCACTTCTCAGATTTCAATGGCTTTGGAGGGGTCAAGAAGAATCAGTGGGTGTGCAGCTCCCAAATTTTCCCATTAAACTGGTGGAAAGCACAGGGAATTTTGATGTTAAGTTCAAGAATCAATTCAATTTCTCTTCTACACCAACAATGGCAGTTTTGGGACACAGAGCAAGTCAGAAAAGTATTATTTTGTAGCTTCACCTGTTTATGTTCAGTTCTGTCACACTCTGTTTTGAGTTTGACAAAGTCTGGGCTATGGTTTGGGTGGGGAGAACAGACCTCTTTCGCCCCCTTCATGAGCTGTTATAATCATCACAGAATCTCAGAAAGGTTTGGGTTGGAAGAGACCTTAAAGACCATCTCATTCCACCCCCTGCCATGGGCAGGGACACCTTCCACTAGCCCAGGTTGCTCCAACCTGGCCTTGAACACTACCAGGGATCCAGGGGCAGCCACAGCTTCTCTTCCCAACCTGTGCCAGGGCCTGCCCACCCTCCCAGGGAAGGATTCCTTCCCAATAACCTATCCAACCCTGTCTTCTGGCAGTGGGAAGCCATTATCCCTTATTCTGGCACTCCAGGCCCTTGTCAATAGTCTCTCTCCATCCCTCTTGTAGCCCCTTTATGCACTTCAAGGCCACATTTGGGTCATCCCAAAGCTTCACTTCTCCAGGCTGAACAATCCCAATTCTCTCAGCCCTTCCTCCCAGCAGAGCTTCTCTATCTGCCCTAAGGCTTTACAGAAGCCCAGATGAATGACTTCCGTAGCTCTCCCCTTGTCCACTGACGGTGTTACCCCATCAGAGAAGGTCACTGGGTGGGTCAGGCAGGATTTGCCCCTCGTGAAGCCATGCTGCCTGTCCCAAATCACCTTCCTGTCCCCCACGTGCCTCAGCAAAGCTTCTGGGAGGGTCTGTTCCATGATCTTCCCAGTCACAGGTGAGGCTGACAGGGCAGTAGCCACATGAGTGTTGAATCCAATATTTTCAGTAGGCTGAAGAGTTGGTACATGATATTCTTACTTGCATTTCAAGGCCTGGCTTGAGCTGACCATTTTCTTAGTTGAGCAATCTTGTTTTGATTTCCTCATTGCACAAATAAAAGAGAGACATTTCCCTGTGAAAGGAATGATGTTGCCTTTCTGTGGGATAGTGTCCTGGAGCAGAGCCATACTTTAAATGTTAGCAATTCTGGGGTGTCTTTCAGGGAAGCAGATGTAGCTCTGTAGCTGCGTAAACTGTTGTCTTTTCCATGCATGGACCTTTCCTGAAAGGCTCTCCACCCCAAAACTTGGAAGACCAATCAATGGAGTGTTTGGGTGTGTAGGATGGTTTCTTTTCTGCTGGGTGCAGACTTTGCAGAATTTCTGAAGGAAGGTTCACTAAGCTGTCACGGCCTTGAGCTTTATGATAGCCAGGAGGAGGCAGGGATTTTGAAAGCATCCTGGGTTTCCACCCACCCTTGTTGGAGGAGCAGCAATACCGAATCAGATAAATGCTTGATTAAAATTTCTGGTGTTTTCTTCAGTCTTTTTCCCTCCGATGGCTTCCGAAAGATTTTCAGATTTCATGATCTTCTTTGTGGTAATGTCAGTATTAGTCCTTGCAGGGATGAGTGCCGTGGTCGGAGACTGGGTTGAGGGAGTCGTCCTAGCATAACAGGTTTCTGTGAAACACCTAATAATGTATTATTTATAATAATTCTTCTAATAATTCTGATGAAAGTCAGAAAACCTTTGTACATTTCAGGTGTAAAATCACCCAGAGTCTGGCACTGCTGCTTCCAAGGCTTGAAACAGCTTTGTGACACAACCCAGCCAAGTGTAGCACCAAAGTAATAATGTTATAATTAAGGCAGAGGTGGCACTTTCACTATGGACATTTATTTCAGATTGATGATCCCATTCTTCCAAAACTCCCTTCAGGTTTCAAGTTTCTCGTGTTGTTCTGCAATTTCTAAGTGTGAACAAAACACAATTTCTGACCCATCAGGAATTTGTAGTGAGATTTGATTGGGACCTCAATCATCATCCAAGCCCTCTTGGGAAGGAGACTGAAAGACTTGAGATAAACAGAAACTGAGACAGAATTCAGCCTCCAGAAGAGAAGGTTTTGTGGAGACCTCAGAGCACCTTCCGGGAGCTGAAGGGGATACAGAGCAGCCAGAGAGGGGCTGTTCATCAGGAAGTGGAGTGACAGGGAAGGGAATGATGAGCTCAGACTGAAAGTGGGGAAATTTAGCTTAAATATATATTGGGAAGAACTTCTTTCCCTGGGAGTCTCGGCAGGCCCTGGCACAGGTTGGGCAGAGAAGCTGTGGCTGCCCCTGGATCCCTGAAAGTGTCCAAGGCCACATTGGATGGGGCTTGGAGCAACCTGGGCTAGTGGAAGATGTTTCTGCCCATGGCAGGGAGGTGGAATAAGATAGTCTTTAATGTCCCTTCCAACTCAAATCATTTTGTGATGTTATGATGGTTCTATGATGATATTACCAGAAAAAGATAAAAAAGAATAAAGTTAACCTTTAATTGCTTCTGTATTTTAAGACTCTTAGAAGGCAGTTCACAAGTCAATATTAAGGAAAATTTGTCTCATAAGAACATTTTTTTGTGGTTTCTGATATCTCCTTAGATATGGGCTGCAATAAGGATGAGACAGAGTGTCACAGGTAATTAAGTGTTTCAGTGATGAGTTATGTCTGGCTCTGCTGCTGAATTAGCCAACAAGTTCCCTGAATGCACAGGGAAGGGCTTACACTTACCCAGAGGAATATAAAACATCTTCAGAGCCCCAGCCCCACACTGCAGGCTGCCTGTGCTGTGGGCTGTGAACACAGAGCAGCAGGAAGCCCAGAGGAGGCCAAACACAAAGTATCTGTGCAGAAAGCCAGAGGGAATATGAGGATGTTCATAAACCTACATAAATTTTTTTGAAGTATTTAAGATACCTTGAAGAGGAGACTGAGAGGAGACGTCATTACGGCGACATCTTCCTCAGGAGGGCCAGGCACTGATCTCTGCTCTGTGTGAGCAGGGACAGCACCCAGGGAAGGGCTGGAGTTGTGCCAGGGCAGGGTTAGGCTGGATTTCAGGAAAAGGTTCTTCCCCCAGAGGGTGGTGGGCACTGATCAGGCTCCCCAGGGCAGTGGGCACAGCCCCAAGGCTGCCAGAGCTCCAGGAGGGTTCAGGCAATGGAACAGGGACAGGATGGGATTGTTGGGGTGTCTGTGCAGGGCCAGGGGTTAGGCTGGAGGATCTCTGTGGGTCCCTCCCAGCTTGGGATATTCTGTGAATCTATGAAAATGTTCTGCTTTGTCAACATTATTTTTGTCACTTAAACAAGCCAAAAAGAAATATTAAGAAAAATAAAAAAAATTAAGAAAAATTAAAGGAACCGAAACCAGTTAGTAGGTTGGAACTGACCCCCAGATAAAAGACCAGCGTGGTTCGTGGTACTCAAATGACACTAGAGGAGCCACTTTGGCATGTGGCAAAGCTCCTGTACAGCTCCAAGACACCTTCAGGCAGTTTTGTGATGCTGATTGATAGGAGCTTGTGCATTTGTTGTGGGGGGAAATCAGCTGAGGTGATTTTTTGAGCATACTGGCTGTGGTTTAGTGCAGTGCTCTAGATTTAAGCTCTCTTTAAGAGCTGGTCAAGCACAGAACCAGCTGATGATCTGAAAGGTTCTTACTGCAGAGAAATGGCATGATTGGCAGGGGAATGAATTTGCTAATTTTACTTTGGTCCTGGCCAGAAAGGCTTTTCATTTCATGAGGATGAGGTCTTCTATTGATAGACAGGTGGGTAGGAACTCTGTCTTCTTTAATTAATTTTTTGATGCTGTACCAACTGGTTTAACTGGTCTATGGTCCATACAGTCTATGTGTATATATACTACTTCCACTGGGTTTGAATATTGATCTGAAACCCCTCTCCCCTCCAATATATTATTTTAAAGAAAGAAATGTGTGGAAATGTGAAAGCTTTTCTGGAAAACATTAAAAAAAAAAAGAACAAAAATCTAAATGGCAGGCCTGGTATGTGCCTTTCTCAAACATTTGTATCTGGGTAAATCCAGGTTTATTTGTGCTTTATGGCTGCATTTGAGGCTGTCTGCTCTGCCTTTTTCCCAGCCCTCAGTGCTGTTACTCAGAATTTGGTGCTCTTGTCTTCCTAGATTCTTTAAGCCTCTCCAACTTAGAAATGTATTATTTAGTCTGGCAGTCTACAGAGTGCCAGTATTCTCAGGAGGAGAGCATTAAGGGAAAGCACATATTCATCTTGATATTTTGAGTTGAATAAAAGTGATTAAGAGAACAAACTGTTGAATCTGAACATAATTCCTTGGCTGGAATTCATTCTTTCTTCTGGCTTCTCAACATCTTGGTTGTGGCCTTTTTTTTAAATCTGAGGTTTACTGTTTTTCTGAAAAATGCTCAAACAAGTTATACAGTTGGCCTGAATTGGCTTAGAACTTAGTAATATAAATGTTTTCTTCTTTCAAGATTAGCAAAATCACCAAGACAGCATCTTCTGCTGGACTTCTTTGCCCTACATTGTGACCTCATATGTTCTCTTTTCTTTCCCTGGGCAACTGTGGGCTGAGGGCTCCCTATAAACTCCTGTGATACTGGGCATAATATGGATTCAAATAGGCATCTCAGAAATTTATAATCTCTTTTTGCTCGGTTTCAGAGCATTTTGGTGATCTTACAGGTGGTGGGAGAAGCAACACCAGCCTTTCATTTTCTCATGTAATGTAAGCACTTTGTTCCGGAGTGGTTGGTAGGTGAAAAAGGCATCAACAAAGTAAGAAATGCAGTCAAAAAATAAAGATGAATCATAATTACTTTGTTGAATGGATGGCCTGTGATGTAGTGAAATCAGATTCCTCTATATTGAATAAAAATAATGCTCTGTGAAAGGACTTCATAGGCAGCTCTGTCTCAAGAATTTACTTCACTTATGTTTCTCACTGTCTTTTGTTGTTGTTGTTGTTGTTATTGTTATTTTGCATTTTTCCCTTGTGCATGATTTCACACAAAAAGCAGTGGAAAAATTTATCAAAAAAGGAGAAGCAAAGTTTCAATTTGATGTAATATCACCAGTACCTGTTTATTTCTCAGAAAAATAGAAAATATTTTGCTGTGTAGTAAGATTTCAATCTCAATTTCTGGAGCTTCTTGAAATCCCTAAATCCTTGTATTTTTGATGGGGCAGAAGTGGAATTTCTCCATAACAAAGGAAACCTGTGGGCAGCAGGTGCATCCTTGGATTCCTATGATACTTAGAGGCCAGTGAGGAAGCCACTTGTTCATCTGTGAGGTCATTTGAGTACAACCATCACACTGTGGGTTCGTGGGTTGCCTTTGGAGGCATCTTTCAGAGACTCACTAGAGCACCCACAAGAACAGAGAGGCATTCTTGGTGGGCTTCTACCACAGCCACAGGCAGCTGGGATCAATGTGCTCAGCCTTAATGTGCTCACAGCACTCAGTGAATTCCCACTGAGCAGGAAGCTGGAGGTGTTGATCTCCAGCACGTCTCAGAATGGGCTGAACCTGGTGTTGCTGAGGTGCTGTCTGCTATAATTTTCCTTTCCTTTGGGTTGCGTACAACTTGGTGTCCATAGTTTTTCTCCTTGAATTCTTGTGCCTGCTATTACTGTTGCCAATATTGCTCTGCTGTCAGCATGGCCATTTCTCTTGTGTTCCAGTCCTTTAGCTTACATCCTTGCTCTTGCCTTAGCAACAATTTTTCTAAGAGAACCGAGACAAGGTTGTAATGTACATACCCAGACCTTAGTCACAGTCCCTTGCCCAATGGTCACATTAATGAGTTCAAAATAAACTCAAGTGGGGAGGGGAAAACCAGGATCAGTGGCAGCAACACCAGCACAGAACATTGGTGGAAAAGCATTTCATGTTAATCAAATTGTCCTCAGCACTGTGGATGTGAAGGGAAGTACAGTATTGAACTCAGTGAGGACAGGGGGAGCAGGAGCCACAGGGGGGAGAAGATTACAGGTACTCAGCTGATTACCAGTACATTTTTCTGTGGAAAATACACACAGGTAGCATTCTTCATAGAAATACTGCTTTTGTGGAGTGAAAATGCAGATTTATGGCATGTCAGCATTTAGTAGTATTTGTTCTTTTGTTGTATTTGCTGAATTGTTCATACCAACAGAATAACAAACATGGAAACTATGATGTTACATTTTAATACTGTGACTTGAACTACCTTTTGAGCTGATTTTTCACTTTAAATGTTTTTGGCTTCCACTTTATGAAAGCATAAACAAAAAGATTAAAAGATCAATATTCAAGTGTTTTTCAAGCTATGACTTCTGCCAGGAACTTCAAAACTCAGGTCCTGCACAGGACCGTAACTACCTTCTGCCTCAGTGCCCCAGCACCAACCCCTCCATCTGAACCCAAGGGCACTGCTCACAGAGCACACACCCTTTCCCTACTGGGAATTCTTTAAACAGTGATAATGCATTGGCAGGTCTTGTCCATTTATGCATCCTTTTAAAAAGAGAAAAATAAAAATAAGTTGTTATTACAGTTATTATGATCTCTTTGCAAATAATTTCCAGGAGGTTTGTGGATTTGTGTGATTTCCCCCACCTCCCTCATGTCTCTTATTGAATCATCTGGGCACCTGGAGTATCAGGCTATCCATGGTGAAATTAGTGATGTTGAGATTCTTAATGGCTAGAGCTTCTTTTGTACAAACATCAGAAAAGCAATGTTGAATCATCAGATACATCAAATCTTACCCTTTCAAAGTGAATGGTGGAACTTCCGCTGAATCTCTAAGATATCCATTAAGGATTTGGGTCAGTGCAAGAGCTAAGCTTGCAGCTGGAGACAAATTTTTAAATAGTGAGAGCAAAGAAAAATATGTGGGATGGGCTACCCTGAAGGTAAAAGTTTGAAGAATTTCCTGAGCTCTCTTGAGCTCTGCAGTTTGCAGTGATTCTGTGGGTGATCTTGCGCTAAGGGGGTGTGTTTTAGCTAACCACAGCCTTTCTCAGCCTTCAGCCAGATGGAAGAGGCTGGAGCAGGGAACAAGGCATCCAGAGCCCAGCCACACAGTGCTCCAAGGTCCTTGTACGTAGCTGGCATGGGTCGAGTGTGCCACTGCCCTGGGAGGTGCAAGAACACGTGTGTGGAACCAAGGCAGCTCAATCCTATCCTTGGCAGTGTCCAGCAGGATGGAGCATAGGACTAGAGGACATATTCAGAGGCACTTCTCTGCAAGAGCCTCTGTGTAACTGTTTGTGCCTCAGGGAGCATCTGGATTTTCCCTGAGACATTACCCTCTATCTGTCCACTAAATTAGTCCACTCTCCCTTTCACTGTCCTCTTCTGTGGCTCACCCACACGTTATGTGAAGAATAGACCATATTCAGTCCTTCTAAACCTATTATGTGCAGCTTTGCTGGATGCCATCTGCTTCTAGTAAAGAATCTAATGCAAACTGAAACGATTCCCTCATCCCCCTTTCCATTCCCATTCCTTTCATAACTGTACATGACCTTGTATGTCCCTCAGACATCTTTCTCAAGCTGAAAAATCCTGATTTATTAGCCATCGTTTGCACAGAAGTTGTTGCAAAATGTGAACATCTTTTCAGTCTTCAGGTATTGAAATAGTTTCATACTCAGATTCATAAGTCTCTACTCACTCCTGGAGGACATCTGTGTAGGGTTTCAGAAATTCCAGGTAGCACTTCTGCATGTCCTCTTCATTGTTTCTTTTGGAATTAAGTTCTCATTGCTTTTAAAAATACATTATTGTATACATCACTGTACAGTATATCAAGCATATACCAAATATGCCCAACATCTTCATTTTCTCTTAATGTAATGACTGGAATTTACTGAGGCTATTCCATGGATTCATTGCACTGGAAATAGGGTAAAGGCATGTCTTTCTTGCTGTCTCCTTTACACTACTTTAAAATGAATCATCTTGTGCCACAATAGCATATGACAGCTGTAAAGAATCACAAATCTTGCTCTGAGCCAGAATTTCTTTTTTTAAAAACCTCCAAGCCAACACAATGTTATTTCAAGAGCTTTCTTTGTTGGTCTTTCTTTTCTATATCCCTATAGACCTAGAAATGTCCACACTGATTTATGAAGCACTATCTGTAGGCATAACCTGGTTCTGTGCATTCTGTCCTAGGCAAGGCTTATTTAAAATTGAGATATTTGGGGCTATAAACAAGAAATTGCGTAGGTTTAGATGTTTAATTGTCAAACAATGTCAGTGAAAGTCATTTCTGTACCCCAAGGTACATGCAGACATTAAGGTAAAATACTAGAAAACCTCATTTCTTCTTCTGCACATGTCCCAAGAGACAGCGTGGAGAGCCTAATGCTGCACAGTGAGAATAAAAAGTGCGATCTGACAGTGGTAGAAGAGTTGTCTGGCAGCTCTGTAGTGTCAGCATATTCCAGCAGTTCAGCTACCTGGGAAGCATCATTTCCTCAGATGATAAGATTGACAAAGAGATAGACAATCAGTTACCAAAGGCATACAGAGCTTTTGGAATGCTCCATAAAAGAGTTTGGCGCAATAAACACCTCAAGAAAAGCACCAAGATTAGTGTCTACAGAGCCATTGTACTGTCTACTCTCCTATATGGGTCTGAATCATGGGTCATCTACCGCCACCACCTGCGACTCCTCGAGTGCTTCCATCAGCGCTGCCTTCGTACAGTCCTAAACATCCACTGGTCTGATTATGTGTCTGATGTGTCTGTCCTTGAACAGGCAGAGATCACCACTATCGAGGCCATGCTGCTGAAAACGCAGCTGTGCTGGGCAGGGCACGTCTCCAGGATGGGGGATCACTGCCTCCCTAAGATTGTGCTCTATGGGGAACTCACCACCGGCTGCTGCAAGAGAGGAGCCCCAAAGAGGAGATACAAGGACTCCCTGAAACAATGCCTCAGCCTTGGCCATATTGAACACCATCAATGGTCCACTCTGGCCTCCAGTCAGGAGAAATGGAGACACACCATCCATAACGCTGCTGCTTCCTTTGAGAACACACACAGAATCAGCCTGGAGGAAAAAAGGCAACACAGGAAGAACCGTGCCTTGCCAGTAGTGCCGATGGAGACTTTCCACTGTGCCTTTTGCAATCGGACTTGTCTATCTCACATTGGCCTTTTTAGCCACCAGCATGCTTGTAGCAAGCATGGGTAGAGCCCTTGTAAATCTTCGTTGGTGAAGTCTAGCCATGAGTGTCAGCGTAGGATGATCAAGACCATTGGAGAAGACAGAGGTCTCTGCTACTTTTTAAAGTGTCTCAGATACATCCTGTGACCTGTGTTTGCTATTATACACTCTCACCTATCTGAAACAATGAGATACAAGGTACACAAATAGTACAGACTCATTCTAAAGGCCAAGTCACCTGGTTTTTTGCCTTTCATGCGTAAAAGCCTCTCTTAATATTTGAAAATGGTTGTAAATTCCCTAAATGTGATTCTGCTCCCAAAGAGCCAATTCTTCGACCTTTGTTTACTGTGATTTGCAAGTTTCAGAAAGGCAACTCCTCTTGAGGGGTTAGGTATAGATTAGGAATTAAGTACATATTCTTAAGGGTTAGAAAGCTGGAGAATTTAAGAACTTCAAACCTTATTGGCTCAAAACAAATATTGTCCACCATTTGCATATCTATTAGCTCCACTCGGTATGAATTAGTAATTTGGTAAGAGAATAGGTTAAAAGCAATGGAGGGATTTGCTACTGAACAATAAAAGGCAGGAAACTGCTGGTGCCCTCCAACAATGCACATGCATTTTAGGGTTGTGGTGGACACTTTTGGTCAGCCCTGCTGATGCCACCAGCAATTAAGGTTTCATAAACATATTTTTGAGAAAGAAAAAGTGCTATTTCAAGAGTTGTGGTTCCAGGTCGTGCTTTCAAAAGCACCAAGGCTCTCAGTGTATTAGTCACCATCCCTGGAAAGTATTGTGTAGTCTTTGGAGAAAACGTTCCTCCAGAGGATCAACCCAAGACAAACTCCACATCTGTTCAAACTCTGTCATGTGTTCAGTACCTGAAAATATCCAAAACCACTCACAGATAAAAGTGTGTGCAGCTCCTGGGCATCAGGATGGGAAACTTCTGTTGTTTGTGTCTAGGCTTGTTTGAGTGTTTGCTCTTAATCAGCACTTGAAAGAAGAGATTGATTTACAGAACAGAATGTCAGATGAGGTAATTAAACAAACAAAAAGCTGAACTAAAGATAAACAAAAGCAGTGGCTTCTTTAAGGTACCAGTAGGAGGAACAGGAAAATAGGAGAATACAATTAACTAACGTACTCATCAGAGAAATGTTTTTAGGATAGACGAATATCTAAGGGGTGCTTCATTAGAGTTAAAATATGTTGACCTGTTTCTCTGGGATTACTGTACTAATGCAAATAGAATGAACAGCAGTGTTCATGAGTTAAACTTGCTTTCATCGTCTTGAGGTATTTCTTGCCATAATACTATGTTCTCTTAAATACATGCCACAAGCATAAATCATTACCTTCAAATGGGGTTGGGTCTACATATTGTCATGGAAATGAACTGATTCTGTTGTTTTGCAGGAGGTACTTGAAATACTGTGAAATAGTTTAAGATGTTTGTTCCTGTAAAGGAAAAAAGAATCTGTGAAATTTGTGTTTCTTTACAACATCAATCTGCCAAAATTATACACATCTGAGAAATTCAACACGTCTTTGGTATTTTTTAAAAGATTTATATTTGGAAAGATTACAAGGATGTTTTACAGAATTTTATCAGTGATTAATTCATAAAAATCAAGAAAATTATTTAAATTATCATCAAATATTTAATTGATACTGATGCAGCATTTTTGCTTTTGGAGTTACAGTCCTGTTAACTCACTTATGAACGTTTAAATGAGCTTATGAACACTCATGTGCCCCCACACTGATTCCCTGCTATGTTGAGCCTTGCAGTCTATAATAGAGAGTATGTTTTCAGCATACATTTCCAGGCCAAGGCAAAAAATATATTTCTGCTTTCCTCTGTTTACATAAATCTGTAATTTTTTTAAAGTATTCCTCTACTGGGTCAGATTAAATTTGTTCCTCAGAAAACCCACAAGGGGAAAGTAATGTCAGTCCATTCGCTGCACCTCTCTGCTGGCTCTCAAGTGTGGTATAACCTTCTGGAACTTTCCTTCAGGGACTGTGCACACTGATGTCCATCTTATAGACCCACTTCTGTCATGCTGCCTACAGTGAATTGAATTAGCTTACATCCTGCTTCTGCTCTCCTTCCCCTAACCTATATCTCATTCCCTACTGCCTTCACATTTTTGACTGTCTCGAAATGCAGACTGTCCTTGAGGTTTCTGGAAGGAAAGTGGAACAGAGGGTTTTCCACAGGAATTAAGGGAAAGAGTTTGTGTTTGACTGATTCCCAAATAGGTGCCCAAGATCTAATAAAGTGAGGAGCTCTGCTTGGTGTAAGAAGTCATTCCTCACTTCTCTTGAAGCACTTGTCTGTTCCTCACCATAGCACAAACAAGAAAGGAAACTGTGGCACACGCTCCAGAGATACTTGTTTTGTGCTTTGTTTGCCCAGTGGTTGAGTCACAGGGTTAGAAAGGATCTGAAGGGATCCCTGCTCCTTCTGGCTCTGTCTGCACTAAAATTTGAAAGTGGTGGCTGGAATGAAACATTATGGTTTACCCAAACTTCTACTCAGAGGGTTTAGGATTGTTCTGTATTTAAATGAGTACTTCATAAAAGAGAGAGGGTTGAGCTAAGGCAACTGTTACATTATTATTTATAATATTTTTCTGCTAAATTCACTTTCATAGTTTGGTTGTGTTTTGGAGGATGTGGGATTGCACTGGATATAGAATAAAGCTTTATCCCAATCAATTAGTGGAACAGGTGGCTAAGGAAGGTAGTGTGGCCTCGATCCTTGGAGCTTCTCAAGTCCTGAGTGGGTCAAGTCGTGAGTGCCACCATTGACTCTTATGCTGCTGACCCTGCCTTGAGCAGGAGGGTGGGCTCAAAACCCTCTGAAGTCCTTTCTGAGCTGGATTATCCTGTGTTCCTATGACTCTTACTGAGCTTATCCACTGAGAGGGCTTTGTTCCTCCCTCTGATTATAGAGATAAAAGAGGCACAACCTCCCCCCTCAGTACATAGAAACATGTTATTACAGTGCAATATGTGCTCTGGTTACCAAACTGACACACGGTGTCTTCAGTGCAAGACAAATCTCAGTATATTCAACACCAAGAGAGGCGTTTATGGGGAAATGATTGCTGTGAAATGCCTGTGAACAGAAAGCACAAGGCTGGAGGGCTTCACCTGTCCCTACAAGCCTCATCTCATGCCAGTTTACCCATCTGTCCTTTGCCAGCACTGTTTGCACTTCTTTCACCTTCCCACTGTGTACATTGAACACAGCTGTATTTTTTGCAGCTGGCATTTTTCTGGGCTAAACAAGAAGTTCTCTTAGTCTTCTTTTCATCTCTTCTTCAGGGAGAGCCTCTAATCACACTCCTGCCTGCTCTGGGTCTGGTCCTCAGTGAGATCCGGGGAGCATCTTTGCTGCTGTTCTAGGGAAGGTCTTACCACTGTGCTCTGTTTCCATGCTATTTCCTGGTGTCAAGCTCCCAGAAGTCCATAAAAGCTTCTGTAATTAGTCAATAAATGCCTGGCTTCGCATTTTGTATTTTTCTCACCCTTTCTCCCTCTCCTCTCCAGTCCCTTGAGTGTTTTACAGGTTTCCCCAGTCTCCATGTCACTGGGTTTAGCTGTTACTTCACAGAAGCTACGCTGAGTGTGCCTGTCCTGTGTCCTGTGCCAGCCTCAGCAAAGCAGAGCTGCCACCACCACAGGCTGCCCGTTCAGCTCTGTTTACATCCAGGTTTTCAATTGCGCTTTCCTAGACAACGCGTTCAAGAGTCTTGGGTGTCATTGAGATAAAACTAATGGCTCTGCTGTTATTTGGCTCACCTTTTGGCCTCTCTCTGAAGTATAAGTATGATTTCAGCTTCTCTTTGGTCAGGTAGTACCTCACCTCTTTGATAGAGGCCTCTCTTATTTCACTTGCACTTCATCTCTCTGTGCTTTCATATATTCTGGGAAGGAGACTCTGGTCCTCACAGTGTAAGCACATTAAATCCTTTGATCTGTGTGGGTTTTTTGACAGTGGCAGCCTCCATTTCAGTACTTTATTCCCATTAGACAGTGTGGGTTTTGCCTTAGACTCTTTGAGTTTTCCCTTATTGAAAGCCAAAGAAAAGTATTCATTCTAAAATAAACTCTTAAAAAATAATCTTAATTCTTACAGCGTCTTAATGTCTTCTCTTCTTTTTATGTCCTATTTATAGAACTGAAGGCGCTAGTTACTATGTAGAAAACATTTGATTTGGGGCCATTCTCGAATTATTCTCATACTTTTATCTCTAAAATGTAGCTTTCTCATGCTGCTTATTTTACTTCTAGTGTGTAGCTAATATCTCTTTAGTGGTGATTATCACCCAGTTAGGGCTGGAAGCCTTCTGAAGAAGTTCTTTCCTTTTCTTTAGAATAAAGTTTTAGATGATTTTGAGTTTCTCAATTCATTTATGTCTTGAGCCTGTTCTGTCCATTTTGAATACTAGTGCTCTTAATTTTCAGGGGGTTTGTTGTGGAGGGTTTTTTTTTCTGTTTTAATTTTTTTTAATTGAGAATCTTTGTTTACAATCTGGTTTTATATATTCTTTAACTTGAAAGTGGAGCCAACTCATGATCTTATTAGTTGCTCTCCACCTTGGGTGGTAATGTGAGTTACTGAAAATACAACCAATAGTATTCAGTGTTACTGGCTTAATATAAATTTCACTGGGTGTATATATGGTGTGTAGCATTTTGGTGTATATATATATATATATATTGTGAAATATATACTTTGTTGTGTCAAAACCTATGAGGCCCTACCACTAACCCAGGAAATAATCAGACCCTCCTGTTGTCATGGACTGATTTCTGCAGCATAAACAGGAAAGGAACTGCCTTGTATTGCAATGCAAGAGCCCATTGCTCTTCCATGAGGCACAGTCAGACCTTCCCCTGAGCAGTGTGCCTGCAATAGACTGCATTTCCTGCTTGGTGCAACATCTGCCCCTCGGGAGCAGCACAGCAGAGGGAACCGGGCTCAGTTTGCTCTGACCATGGGAACGTGTCCCGTGAGGAACAGCAGAGACATCTGCCTGGACCCCCTGAGATAAGGAGTGGTCTCCTGGCAGAGAGTTTTCCCAGCCTGCTTTGTTCTCATATTTATTACTTCACAGTTTACCCAGCAATTGTCTTAAAAGGAGAGAAAGGCCCAGGAAGGGAACGGAGCTGGGGAAGGGGCTGGAGCAGCAGGAGGGGCTGAGGGAGCTGGGGGGGGCTCAGCCTGGAGAAAAGGAGGCTCAGGGGGGACCTTCTGGCTCTGCAAGTCCCTGCCAGGAGGGGGGAGCCGGGGGGGGTCGGGCTCTGCTCCCAGGGAACAGGGACAGGAGCAGAGGGAACGGGCTCAGGCTGGGCCAGGGAGGACATCAGGAGGGATTTGTGCCTGGAAAGGGTGGTCAGGCCTTGGCAGGGGCTGCCCAGGGAGGGGTGGAGTGCCCAGGCCTGGAGGTGCCCAAGGCAGGACTGGCCGTGGCACTCAGTGACAAGGTGGGCATCGGGCACAGGGGGAGCTCCCTGGGCTGGCAGGGCTTTTCCAACCTCAGGGTTTCTGGGATTCTGAAATGTGACAGCTCATCACCAGCTCTATTTCTACTCTTTCCTGCTGTCCTCACATCCCCACCATGATAGCCATCACCTTTCTGTTAACTCTTTCCCCATTGTTTCTTGTTCCTGTGTTCTGTTGCTGCAGTGCACTGTGTTGCTTTACAAAAATTATGTATCTCCCCAGCCTTGCCCAATGCATTAACTAAATCAAGTCTAGACCCCAGAGTAATCTCATTGTCCATCCCTCTTTTACTTTGATCTCTATTAATGCTTTCTCTTGCTTTTCCCTTGTCCTTTGGTGTTCACATTCTGTATGTTATTGCATTACACAAGTTTCTTCTTCCTTTAAAAAGAATAAAAAAAATCACCCACATATTTTATAGATTAATGCCTTTTTTTCCACTCTGCCTGCTTTGATTTCAGATGGATGAGAGACTGGCTGTCATGCAGAGCCTACCAACAGAGTCCTCTTTCCCTCCTGGACATCTCAGGAGGTTCCATGCAGTAGCAACTGAGAGCCATCTGTTGACCTGTGATAGCTCGAAGCCACTTTGTCCCTCTCTAGGGACCAGAATAGTTCCACTGAAAATCATCTGAATCCCTTTTCTGACCATGAAATTGTATTTGCCCTTCACTTTTTCTTAGTCAAAAGGTGTTTCTAATTCTTGAATTACCTGCTGTCTTCCATGGTCTTTTATATGTGGCATATTTTGCCTTGAGCTGCATGCAAACTCCTCTGATCCCTTCTTCTGAAAGCATTGTCAGGCAGCATGTCACACAGGAATATATATGCACCTCTCTTTGACTCCTCAAGACAATTTGATGGGACAACATTTGAAAAAGCTACTTAATATTAGTCTGTGTATTTATTTGAAGGAGTTGGATCTACATTTTTTGTATTGCCATGGAAATCCAGTTTGTGAGAGCATCAGAAGGTGTGAAACACTCAAAGTAATAACTCCCTCTGGTAACAACTTGTAGCTGTTTTTCAGCTGTTTGTAAGTGTGGAGTTTTTTTATAGCTGTCTTAAAGTAGGGGTTCAAAGGAGAAGTGTTTCTGAGCACTCTGACGTAGTTTGCTTGTTATTAGGTTATGCATTTTAGATGACAATTCAGTAAAATATTTAATATTCTACCCTTAAATGTTATGCATGTGCTCAAATACTTTGTTGGATTAAGTCCTTGAGGAAGAAATTTCTACTCTTAGCCCAGGCCCCAAAGCTTATTACTGAGGAGCAGACTATCACTACTGATGACATTGTGGCTTCCCAACTAGCAGCAAGAATGAGATTGGAACATACAAGCCACTATGCAAACCCCTTTGTTGGGTTCCCTTTTATGTTTCCACAGGCTCAGCATCAAATACCAGAAACCTGAAATCTTGGCACATCCCACATTTTCAAGAGACTGAAGCAGAGCAGAAATGTCCCTCTGCTGCTGGTTGTGAGAGATTGCTCCTGGAAGGAGAAGACAAAGAGGATACGGTCTGGATCTCCAGGTTCCACTGAAGGTGCTGAGGATGAGATCACAATGATCAGAGGTCAGGACAGCTTCCAAACAAGAAACCCTCTCCGTGACCCTATTCTTACCTTAACCTCCATTTCCACACCAAAAAACCCTAAACCCTAAACCCTAACCCTAAACCCTAATCTGCGTTATGTTAGGCTATGGTGGTTAAGGGGAGAAAAGGGAAAAATGAAGGCTGCTATATTTCAAAATGCAACCCTCTCGGTGTCCAGCCAAAGCAGGACTCTGCAGTGTTGAAAGGTGACTTTCTCCTCATATTCACATCTTCTCCACTCCTTCACCGGGTTCACATCTTCAGATGCTTGAAGTGTAGACTTAAATTTGAGTCTGTGATGCTGTAGCTGACATAAAACATGCAAAATGTTCACATTTATGAGAAAAAATTAAAATTAAGATTGAATTAAAGAACTAATTTGAATACCAGAAAAGCTTCAGGGATGTAATCTCCTTTCCTCTGATGACAATACCTAATGTACCTTCATCACACAAATGCTGTGCATGCAGGCATATTGCACAAGACAGAAGTGGAACTGCAGGTGATGTGTTTGCAGTCCAGGAAATGATTCTACAGTCAGTGGTGCAATGCTCTGCATTCTTTCTTTCCTTTAGTCTGTCCCACTCATCCTTTCCCTGCAATCATGTTGCCTCCAGTTTGAATTCACAGAGAAACCACATGGTAGATCAGCTGGAGAGTCTGTTCAAGGATTTGGCACATAAGGAGAGCTGTGTTACATTTTGCTTTCCCCACTGAGAACTTACTGTGTTATTTCATCTTCAGTTCATTTTAGGACACCACTAATGTTCTGCAGCACAGTTTCTCACACTTCCCCCATTATTGCAGGCTTCCTTTCCTTCCAGTGGTATATTAAGCAGCATGACAAACATCTGCCACTTGTTGGCTCTTTCATCTTCTTTGCAGGAAGAGGAGTGTCTGCAGTGGAATAGTTTGTTTGGCATTTATCTTGAGCCATACCTACATATATCTGCACAGATAGAGACAGAAGCACATGTGGCTTGCTAAGCATTTGTTAAAGGACATGGAATCAACCCAAATGAGCCCACAATTTAAGTGGGGTAGTGGTGATGCTTGATATGTTCTACAGTTCCTGGGGTAGCTTGTGGTGTAGTGTGATGTTACTTTGCAAGGATGATCAAGAGTGATACAAAAATCATTATGCCCTGTCTGTTGTGTAAGAGACAGTAGTCAGGCTCACTACTTTAGCCTCTTAACAGTTCCCTATTTTATTTTGCTGGCCATTTCATCACTTTTTCGTCAGTTTTGAGAATATAAAAGGAAGAGTAAGAAGAACCATTCAGTAAAATTATAGAGCATTGAAAATGTCAAAGGAATATTGTTTACTGTTATCTTTGAGAGAACATATAAGTCTATAAAATTGCAATGCCTCACTGTTGTGACAGACTGTAGAGAAGGACAGAAAGGCTGGCATAAATTCCATCCTTTGACAATGACTACAAGAGTGGGAAATAGACAATTGAATCCATTGTTGTTACAGCTTTTCAATTGCAGCCAGTTGGTTAATGTCCATGAAGTTTTAGATGACTTTTAGTTTCCTTCAAGTGACCTGGTAGCAGTTTTGTGACTATCTGAGGGGAGTTGCAAGTGAGAAAGAATGTTTTATTTTAATACAGTCAAGGGTCCAGTGAATTCATTAAGTTGAAACTGCAGGATGCTGCAGGATGCCTGAATTTGTCTGGGTCAGTTATTTACTCTTAGCTCACAGAAGGAGCTTTTCCCGTCCTTCATTTCCTTCACCAGCCGAAGTAGTGATGCAATGTGATTATTTCAAGAGCCATCAAGCTCAGGCTATCTATTTTTATGGCCTTCCTGACAGCCATCCTGGGTTCTTCACATGCCATGCCAGCAGAGCTTTGGTAGAGATGAGCATTAGCCTGCAGAATTTGAAATGAAAGCACAGCTGGGAAGGTATTTGGGGAAGTGTTGCTTTCTGTTCCCTTCCCAAGGCAACTGATATTGATGAGTTTGGGGAATATAGGCACATTTGCTCTAACTTACTGAGGCTGCTCTCTAGCTTGTATAGTCTCCTCTTTTCTCCATCTAACTTAACTGTTTAAAATGTATTCTCTTCAGGAGCCTTTTCGACTTCTGCTGTTTCTGATGAATGCAAACGGGCACCTCCAAAGGGCCATGGCAGGTGTCTGGTAGTTTGCCCTATGATTATACAGGAATCTTAAAGCATAGATGCGTATCTTTCTGATTGCTACATTTTGATGAGATGAACACTGATATAAAGGGTGTAATTCATATCCTACTCCCTAACTTTGTGAGGACTTGAGCAACCTGGTCTAGTGGACCACATCAGGGGAGTGGAACTATATGAGCTTTAAGCTCCCTTCCAACCCAAACCATACTATGAGTCTATGATGAGTACTCCTTCCTGTAAGTTCCAAAATCAGTTTGGACTAAATCCATTTTCTCTGATACTTGTAAGAATAAATTAGAGTTCTACCCTTCTTAGTAAATCACAGAATCACAGAACGATTTGGGCTGGAAGGGACCTTATAGCTCAGCCAGTGCCACCCCCTGTCATGGGCAGGGACACCTTCCACTAGCCCAGGTTGCTACAAGCCCCGTCCAACCTGGCCTTGGACACTCCCAGGGATCCAGGGGCAGCCACAGCTTCTCTGCCCAACCTGTGCCAGGGCCTGCCCACTCTCCCAGGGAAGGATTCTTTCCCAATACCTAAACTAAATTTCCCCTCTTTCAGTTTGAACTCATTATTCCCTGTCCTGTCACTCCAGTTCCTGATGAACTGCTTCCTTGCAGTTGTCCTCAGATCCTGCAACCTCATTGACCATAATGAGAAAAATATGCTGTTAATGTAATATTCCACCTATGAGTCCTGAACTCTCTCAGTTTTGGTTTGGTGTGTAAGAAGTCTGTAGAATGTGTTACTCAGTAGTGGAAGGAGCACAGTGGGAGCCAGAAGTCTGAGTCTTGTATGAAGGTTCTGTTTTAGAAACACTAAGGTAAGTAGTGACATTTAATTCAGAGACTTTCTGAACACGGGTATGAAGGAGCTCTCAGATACAGCCTGGCAGACTGGACAGTGTGAGAATGAGGTACTCACCTCTTTCCTTGTCTTTCTGAATTGGTGGATCTGCTTTGTTTTCATAAAGTACTTCTGACCTCAGTTGGTCTGAAAATATACTGACATATCTAAAATTACATCTTTCATTAAGGGAGTTGAGCTTTTACTTAAAATCTAAAATAAATTTTCTTAGAAAAGAGTAGTAAAATATTCTTAAATCTTATTTAAACCTTGTCTTTCAGATTTCTCTAAATGGTAAATATTGGGCATTAGATCAGTACATACAGATATTAGAAAATGGAAAAATCTTTTAAAATAACTATACGTATCTTTAGTATAATTCAGTTATTTAAAAATAGTTTAAAAATTTAAAAAATTAAAATCTAATGGCTGACAATATAATAAAAATGTCTATAACATCTGCTAGCTCTATGTAATTATATTAAAAACATCAGTCTGTACTTGATTCAACAATTTTCAAGAGCTTGTTAACCTTTCATATTAGATTTGTACTATCAATTATACTTAACAAGGAACTTTTTATCCATGGCTTTTATATTTCCTTAATTAGTTCCATAACTCATTTTAGGCATTTTTCTAATAATGTCATACAGTTATACAGCCACAGGAGGATATTCAGGGATGTCTGGCTTTATCTTCCCCATTTTCTTTCCCCTCTCCCAGACTGCAACACTCGTGTGATGGTGAATGTTCCCACCTCCATCTCCGCTCCAGTCATCCCACACTCTCCATGTGGCTCACTTGAAATATTCCTGAGAAATTCGGAAAGGGCCAGACTTTGTGTCTCAGAGAGCAGTGGTGTCAATGGGCTCTGCAGTTATACAGCTTCAGGCTGTCATCCTGAAAGAATAGATTATTAATTGTCTCCTGGATTATCCCCAACTTTTTGCAGAAAAGGTGTGAGAAAGTCTTTTTGCCTCTGAAACTTTCAGCGCACTCTCTTCAGCCAGTTGTTCTCACCTTGACCCTTCAGAGGCCAGATTTCAGTACACACTGTGGGTAAGAGCAGCTTCAGCACTCCCTTGCAATGGTGTGAGGCACCAGCCTGCTCAGCAGCGGAGGAGGATTCCTTTTCACTCCGAAGAAAAAAAACACTGTTCTTAAGAACACAAGTCCAAAAGTTTATCACTTTTAGGAATGAGGTTAAAGCTCCTCTCAAGACACTTTTGTGATTTGTAAAACCAGAAAGATGGTTCAGCATTGGAAAATTATTTGAAAATCAAAGTGTTGATCTTTCAAAATAGAACATAATTAAGACATAGTTCACCTGGATACTTTAATACTTAGGTACTAAAATGTTTTTTTCTTATTGGGAATATTTTCATCACCTTCCAGCCTCACAGTTTTTTTCACTTTAACTTCTTATCATGATATTTATCAAAATTGTTTCCAAAATGCATTTTAGAACATACACAATCCCTGACAGAGTACTATACTGAAACCAGATAACATTATTTTTCACATACGCAACAATCAAATTCACATTAATAGCACTGAGGTAATGATATCATTTATCATATCTTAACCTCGCTCCTTAGTTCAGAGCTGTAGCATGGGGAAGGACAAGGAAGGCAACATCTTAAAATAGTCTTGACAGCTGTTTCTCTAGCCTGTCATTAAATCTCTCCCCATGGACCATATGCTAAAGTCCATTTTGAACCTTCCTGACTGTAATTGCAATCCATGACCTCTTGTATCAGCTACAGGTAGGGAGAACTGATTATTTCTGTTTTCCATAATGACATTTCATATATTTGAAAATTGTGCTACTGTTTTGTCTGTAGGCTTAAGCAGTCCTATTTCTTTCCCCTCTTTGTCACGTTTTGTAGGACAGTGCCCCGGAGTGGATGCAGAACTCCAGCAGAGATCTCCTTACTGAGTGGGACAGGACAGAATTACATGTGTTTAGAAGCCCCTGCTCTTGCTGTCGGTCTGTCTGCACGGGCAGTTTCTTTTTCAGTGTGGCACAGCTGAGTCTTGCTCATTTTGTGACCCACAGTAATTCCCCAGAACCTGCACCCTAACTAGATATTCCTCAGCTGGATGGTGAGCTCAGGAGCAGCTGCCTGTCCACAGAGATATAAAATTATGGGGTTTAGCAGCCTCTGCTAAAAGCTGCCATCCAAGTAATTAGCATCCAAGTAGGGAATAGTACTGGATCCTGCAGAATTCTTCTGGAGTTCTCTCCACTTTGATATAGACTTGTTGATAATGAACTCCTGCGTGCAGGTTTTCATACAGCTTTTCATTTTTAAAGAGATTTTGGTTCTGTGTGTGCTGTTCACATTCTCCTGGTCCTCCATTTATCTCCCAGGAGTTCTCTGGAAAGAATGGATTAGTCTTGCCAGGCCTCCAAGTGTGTAGGAAAAAGTTTGTCAAACTAGGTGTGCCATAACACGTATTTTTCCTCACAGAGCCTGTGAGCTTATCCTTGTGTTTTTGGTTTTATTGTGCTCAGCTATCTCTAATGCTTGACAACTTTAACAAAGGAATAAAATAAAAAAGAATAAAAATTGAAAAAAGGCTTTAAATACTTTGGCCTTAAAACTACTGAAAGTGTGATCCTGCCTAAGCCTGTGGCAATCCTGTGCAGCAGCCCAGAGATCATAGTGTCCTGCAAAGGCAGGAGCTTTCATGCCTGCCAGCAAGTCAGACTAGCAGGAAGCAAGTCATGGAATGTTGTTCCTGCTATTCCTGCTATTTTCCCTTCTCCTCTTGCCTACTTGTTCATGCAGGGAAATATTGGAAAAGCAGTCCCTGATGCATCCTTCTGCATCACTACCCTGTTTGGTGGCTGCACATTTGAATGAAATCTAGGAGAATATGCTCAAAGAGCCACACGAAACATTTCCAAGAACCTTTGAAAGGTCTACAGTGAAGTGAATGAAAAAAACAGCAAAAAACCCACCACTGTTCAATGAATGTCACCCCTCCTTGTACTCTTGTATTTGCCATGCTGTATTTTTTTTAAAGCCTATGAAGTGCTTGAAGATGAAACTTGTGGATGTGAAAAATAAGGAAAATATCCAAATGCTGTTACTCTTGAAGCTAGGGGGAGCTCTGCAATGAAGTGAAAGGCTACGCTAAGAAAACCATGTATTTTGCAAATGTATTGGAATGACAAGTCCCAAAATTCAAAAAAACCCCAGGTTTTTGGCTGTGCTAAAATATAAGTGTTTAGAGAGTTTTACTAATATGCTCTTATGCTGTCTTTTTGGTTTTTTTTTCACCCAAACCCTAAAGAATATGTATAGCAAACTTAGATTGACAGTTTCGAGTCACGCAGACATTTAATTTCATTGTGCCTGTAAGTTTATATGAGAGAATGCTTAAATTATAATCAGAAAAACATTTAGGTTGGATAAGACCTCTAAGATCATTGCATTCAGTCATTGCCAAAGCCACCACCAACCCCTGTCCAAATCCCTTCAGGGCTGGGCACTCCAACCCTCCCTGGGCAGCCTCTGCCAAGGCCTGACCACCCTTTCCAGGCACAAATCCCTCCTGCTGTCCAACCTGAACATCTCCTGGTCATTCCCTCTGCTCCTGTCCCTGTTCCCTGGGAGCAGAGCCCGACCCCTCCCAGCTCCCCCCTCCTGGCAGGGACTTGCAGAGCCAGAAGGTCCCCCCTGAGCCTCCTTTTCTCCAGGCTGAGCCCCCCCAGCTCCCTCAGCTGCTCCTCATCAGACTCGAGACCCTCATCTGATTATCTGTGAACACATTGTTAATATGGTGAGTTAGCATACCTCGGAATTGCCTCATCTGGCCAATTTCACTCACTTTTGACAAGACAATCCAGTTCACAATAGTAATTTACAGTAAAATGCAGTTTAAGTGAAACTGAAGGGAGACAGAGCCCTGGGAGCCTCCTCAGAGGAGCACCCTTGGGGCCGCCTGGCACTCACAGGGTGAGCTCAGCCTGGGGCTTGGGCATCATCTTTGTTTAAGATTTTTGTAAGAAGTATACCCCAAAATTGGATTTTTGTTTAACTTTGGCTCCTTCATTTGAATTCTAATGAATCATGTCTACAACTAAATTAAAGCATTATTTTTGCATGGCATTGCAGAGCAAATTGATCATATTTTAAATAAAGAATTGTATTCTAACTTTTAGTAGCCCTAGAACTTCCACCATATTTTACTATTGCAGAAATCTATCATTCGCCCCTGCATTATTTAATGAAGTATTTTAGAACATTAAGTGAACAAAAACAGTTCTTGACAACTTGTCTGGCTTAACTTTGCTCTTCATTTTCCTCCTGCATGACTTTTTCCTGTAATTTATATGGTTTTACACCAATATTCATTTCATAGGTATTAAACACTGCTGTACTTAAAACAATTTAATTATGCCTTGTACTGAGCATAAAAGTATTTAAATGTAATAGAAAAATAGGAAAAAAATGGCAATTTTTATTAACTTAGTATTTGTTGCTCTGTAAGAAAGTTGATGTTTCTCATGGAGATATCTGTTTCTGAACTAAAGATCTATGGCACAAGTTTTGGGAGCTGGTATATGCATGCATGCCAAGTTCAAAAAGGAAGTGAGCATCCAGATTTATTTCCAATACTTAATGTTGTTAGCAAATTATATGTAGACTGTATATGAGTTAAATCCAGGGACTGTATGATAGCTGGATTATTCATAGAGCCACTTAAATTACACACAAACGTAGATGGATTTGGGATTTTGGCAATGAAATTATTAGATAACTTTTCTTCTATTGAAAATAAAACCCTCATGAATATTACAGATGCATTTGTGTATGAATACTGGTTATAAATTGCATAGAATTTTTCACATTGGATGCTTGCAGAACAGTGACAGTTGTTCCAGAACACACTGTAGGAGCAATAACAGTATCTGGGATTCCTGTATCTCACTCCTGTCCAGTGTTACGCTTTAGCTGAAATGCAGGATAAAAATTACAAATAGTGTGTTCTCAGCTACTTGTAACTTCATTCTTGAAGATTCCCCTTTGGCATCTGGGATCTTGGACAGAGGCTTCCCTGCTGAGAAGACTTAGTGCCAGATCCTAATTAATTTAATTTAGAAGGAGTGGAAGTGGTTCTGAGTCTTCAGGACTCATCACCTGGACAGCCGGAATTAATGATCCCATTACAGTACAGAGCCCCTTCTCTCAGGGTGTGACCTTTCAAGACTCTCTCTGGAGTACCACACTTCCTTCTGAAAAGTTCTGTATGAACAGGAGAAGGTCAGAAGCTACAAAAGTGATTCCTTGAGACTCCACCTGGAGCTTCTTACCCAAAGAGGATGGTCTGAGCTCATGTTTGCCCCCATGCCCTCCAGGTGCCAATGCAAGGTAATCAATCTGCTGTCTCTGAACCTAAAGAGGAACAAATAAGATGAGTAATAAACCCAGCTAATAATGAATGGGAAAAGTAGGACATAAAGGACAGGATAGAATATTTTTTAAACTGGGTATCTCAACCTATTTCAGTGAGTAACTGCACAAATAAACTGTTATTCATTTTGAAGGTTAAGCTGTAATAATACCTTTAAAACACTCAAGTAAAGTTCAAATGCACTCTACTGCTTATGATAAAGCATTCCAAGTGTTAGAGGCAACTCTTTCCCAAATTGATTATATTCTCTTTTGAGCAGAAGTAAGTTTCAAGCGTCTATTTCAGGAAGAGTCATCCATCTTCCTTTCTGTTCGTCAGACAGCTCAATATTCAGTTTCTTCAGAAAGTCAACTTGCCAGTGGAATGGATATTTCTTTTCTTCAGCAATACAGGCTCTTTTTGAGGAGTTCCAAGCCTGCTTAGCATTTGTGTTCTTCGTGCCAGTCCTTCATTTTGGGAACAAACTCTTATGTGTATCAGAAATGAGATAAGAAAAATGCCAAGTGCCAAATAAGGTAATTTTAAAGATTTTTCAGGATCACTAAAGAATTTTTAAAGGGTATTTTGCAGGTAGTCTACAGCTAAAAAGCAATTATCATAACCTGGGAATGCATAGGGTTAATTCAAATTATTTTAATTTATTGTTTATGGGGTTTTTTCTCTTTATCAATGATAAACAACTACAAATCATGGTCATGAATCTGGTTGGGAACACATCCAGCTAATTGTTTAGAAAGTGATTTTATCTTGAATTTTAAGAAATGTCATTCTTTTACATGACTCTGGAATAATGATACTTCGTGCTGCAAGCAAATACAATGGAAATGTTAACCAAGTAATTTCAAATCCCCAAATCGTCCAGCCTTGCAATTGGATCTATCACTGATGTCAGCTGCAATGCTGGTATAACTTGGGTTTTACAAGGGCACATCAGTTTCTTTCCAATAACTACTGCCAAGGAAGAAATGCTGTTTTCAGATTCCTCAGTGATCTAACTACTTTTCACAGGTAAAATTTCGTATCTCGGATAGCGTTTAAATTCTTTACTGTCACTGGGTACAAACCAAATTCACCCTGCCAGAAAGCCAAAAACATGTAGACTTTCTTTCAGTGGGCAATCCCCTTTATTGATACATTTTCATAGAATTTACCAAAAGATAAATGAACTTGTCAAAATTAAGCTGCTCCTATTTTGTTTCAGGTTGCCCACGTGGTATTGTAATCAGTCTTTTCCCAGAGAAGTTGAAGTGATGACCTTTTAATTTTTGTTCAAGTACAGATTGCTAAATGAAAGTCAGAAAACCCCNTCCCTGTGGGGTTCGGCAGGCCCTGGCACAGGTTGGGCAGAGAAGCTGTGGCTGTCCCTGGATCCCTGGAAGTGTCCAAGGCCGGGCTGGGGCAACCTGGGCTAGTGGAAGATGTTTCTGCTCATGACAAGGGAGTGCAATGAGATGTCCTTTAAGATGCCTTCCACCCCAAAACGTTCCATGATTCTATGATCCTAAAATTTAGCATGCATTTAACTTCTGGTTAACCAACCCTGTGTCACAGTTTCATGAATGAGCGTAGTTTGGAGTCATGTATTTCCTTTCATGTATTTCCATGCTTTTCTGAGAAGATCAATGAAATAGAGTGACTGGAATAATTGAAATGGGAAGTAGTTCAGTAGTATGCAATTCAAGTGTGGTAATTTAGGGAATAAATATCATTTCAGGTTGAATT
Organism: Campylorhamphus procurvoides; assembly: GCA_013396655.1. Classification (NCBI taxonomy): domain Eukaryota; kingdom Metazoa; phylum Chordata; class Aves; order Passeriformes; family Dendrocolaptidae; genus Campylorhamphus; species Campylorhamphus procurvoides. The sequence continues at coordinate 67,316 of WBMV01005505.1, read as the reverse complement.
ATGAGTGTTGGTGGAAGGAGCATTCAAATGAATGGAGTCACATTCAAATGAAGGAGTCACATTGTATGATGACTGTGAAATAAAACAACGTAAGTGAATCCTGGGAGCCCTGTCAAACAGGACCACAGACATGATCGTGTGTGGCCAGAACCGATCAGCTTAAGAAGTGATGTGATTGTAGGGTGAGAAAAGACCCTTTTAAATGGAGAGCTGGTGAAAGTGCAAAAGACTTCTAAGTGGTGTCGCTCCATTAAGGTTAGATGTCCAAGTAAGCTTTGTGATCACTTCTGTACCTTGGGGCACTGGGATCCCAGAATAGCCTTCTAAGGGATTTTTTTTAAGACTTCAGTAATTAAGAGTTTGTATCTTTAAAAACTTTGTCTTAACTTTCATTTTACAAATGTCAACTGAAAAAAATAGACCTAATGACTGTTTGTCTTTCTTGCTGCACTCACTAGTAGCAGGTGTGTCTTTTCAATGGGACCATATCCATTTGCATGTGGCTGAAAAATATTAGCAATTAAAAAAAATATTAAAAATTAAACATTGGAGAAACATTTAGTCCTTGTATTTGGCAGTAAAAAATGGTGCTGAGTATGTGAAAAATATCCATTTTTTCCCCCTGACAAGACTGTTTCTTGATGATGCGAAGCACTTCATGGTGCTTGAAGCAGCCAAATGATCCCACTCTTCATCCCCACAGCCAGAAAGAGGTAACTGACCTATAATCCAGCAGAAGATTTCAATGAACAGAACTGTATCATCTCCTCTATCAAACCACCTTTCATTGAATACGGAACTAATGGCACTTAAAACACTATAAAGCTTCTGCCTGTCACATGTGTTACACTGAGAACAGTGATCCACTCAGTGACCCTGTGGGGGAGTTTTAGATTTGCAGAAACAAAAAAATTAGACTTATTACTTGATACAAGTGAATTTTATCATGGGTTGGTAGAGGCCCAGAAGGAGTTTTGTTGGCCCAGAAGGAGTTTTGTTACCCCAGAAGGTCAAGCTGATCTCGTTTGCTGATTACAAGGTAAAATTCATCTGGAAGAATCAGTTTAGAAAATATACGAGATCTTCCCAGAATTGACCATAAATCCTAATGTTATTTAAGCTGAGTTAACAAAATATTAAACTGAGTATCAGCTTTCGATATTACTGATATTGTTTGTGAAATTTTCCTAATGACCCCTGAAATTATATTATAACTGTTTAAATTTGAAGGCATTCTGTGAAGTTAATAGAAGAGTTGATATTCACTTCAAATAAAAGCTCTTGTAGGTTCTGGGAGTTATCACTCCGTTCATTTTGTGAATAGAGTAGATATGACTCCATCGCTGTCTGAGAACTGACACTGGTCTATAAAAGCTCGTGATGTTGCCCCGTTGACTCAGTCTTTAAAAAAATAAAATCCTCGAATAACACCCCATTACTCTATCTTTTCAGTAAAACCCTTTATGAGGCTACAAGATCTACACAGATGGTACTAATTATGTTATCCTGTTCTTTTAAGATTTTTTTTTCTAGACTTATTTTTCACCTCTGAGCAAAACACAGAAGACTGTTATATATAATCCGTGGTCATTTAAGCAGAAAATTGTCTTAGGATGGTTAACTATTTAATTATTACAAACACTTCATTGTAGTTGAGGGAAAAAAACATCAGTCAGACTAGCAGAAGCTTTTTCCCTTAAGCTTCATTCTTAAATAACACTTATTTATTGCCCACCGTTTTCCTTGAAGTTAGGCTACTTGAAAATCCATTCAAATGAAGATAAAATTCATGTTTTAGAACCTGATATTTGGTTAATTTGATTATATGTAACACATATAAATAAAAGACTAGAACTGTAGAAAGAAGCACCTCGAGCAGATCTGCTTCTCTGTGCAGCAAGCCAAGAGCAAATAGAGATGTTTAATTTTATCTGATTGGTTCCTTCTGTGGAAGGGAACTCCAGAACCTCCCTTACAACCTTCTCTAGGACTCCACGGTTCTAATAGTAAAATTCTTATGCGATTTATTTCCCTTCAAGTGAAGTTAATGGCCTTGCCCCAGAAAGCAGAACCAGAACCAGAGTTTGACACCTTGGTGACTGGCTAGGCTCTCCCTGCCATCTCCCTGTCTCCTTCCTTCCTGCCACCCTTCTCAGAGCAGGAGAAAGGCCAAGCCTTCTACACCATAGCTTCACCTTTCCTAGACTAAACCAGCTTGTTTCACCTTGCCCAGAGCAGTCAGAGTGGTTGCAATGCTGGCAGCTGGAGTTTCAACCCCCTGGGTCAGTGGTCCTTCACTGCCACCCTGCTGTGTCCTCCTCCCTACGGGGAGCAGAGACCCCCAGCCCTGGTGCACTGGATGAGCCTTGGCCATGAAACCAGCTGTCATTGAGAAGGTGGCATTAGGGTTTTTCTGCCAATACCCATTTCTCTCAGTCCCTTTCATACAAGCAGAAGTACAAGCAGAGGAACAGGTCAATAGCACTGGCCAGAAGGGATGAACAGCACAGATTGATGGCCAGTAAGATTTTGATGTGCCTGGTGAGGGCTTTCTCACATGGAAAGGGCAGTGCAATGCTTAGCATGGGGTATTGCTAATGAGCTAGCACGTCACTTTTATGTACTGAAACACATAGCACTCAACATCCTGACTGTGCATGTTTTCCTCCTGTGCATTATTGCAATGTTTGGAGCTGCTCTGGCTTACCAATAGCGTTTGAAATAAGGTTAAGGTAAATGTATCTGCAAGCTCAGCTGAACAACATGAACATCCCTCAGCACTGCTTGGCCCTGTAGCACCAGCTGATGGCTCCCCTGTTGTCATGGAATTCCTCTGGAGAGCTGCAGGTGTTCAGTGGTGAAAGTTGCTCTGAGGATTTTATCTGCTGTTAGCAGACTGAGCACCTGCTGGTGGAGGCTGCGTGCCTTGAAGAGAGTTTGGTAACAGGAAAGGAACTCGGCTGCCTGAGGTCAGTGTGCCGCCCTGGCTCCTGCAGGTGGAGGTGGGATGCCGTGGGATGGGGCAGGATAGGAGCGCTCCTTCCCTGTCAGCATTTATTGTCCTTCCTTGAGGAACGTGGGCCAGACTCCAGGCAGGATGGTGCATGTAAAGGACAACTTGCTGCCTGAGCAAGAGGGAAGCCGATGACAGTGTTTCAGAATGAGTGAATTTGGAGAAAAGCAGGAGCAGACACACAGCCAGACCATAGAGAAGACAAAAAACCTATTTTGATGGGCCCAGAGTGTCTTAGAGCTGTGTGTTACAGCACAGAAGGCTGCTGGGGTTGCTGAAATGGGAAGAGGTCTGGAAGGAAGAGCCCATACTGTAAGGATACAGTGAATAGAGCAAGCTAGCAAGTTTCCATTATTTCTATTCAGTGTTTCTCTGTGTTTTCTCTGCCTTTGAAGAAACATAATCATTTTAGTCTGTAGCCTAATGAAACATGGCACTCGAGTGTTTTGAGGATCTTGCTTGAAAGATGAAGTTCAATTCATTTCAAAGCTTTTGCCAGTTCAGGGTCACGTCATAGCCAGTGTACATCTAAGCATGTGCATCTGGATTGCCACCAAAGTATCTTCTGTGGCTCTGCACCTGGAAGATGGAAGGTTTTGGTGGATGAAAAGATGAGTGCTAAACTTAGTCTTCTATTCAGTTGCATGTAAATCAGAGGGCCTTGTGAATAGTGTCACTGGAAGGGAAAGAGTATCCAATACCACTACTTAAAAAAGTCCTTTGCAACATGGACAGCAGCCAATCTTACAAAGGCCTGCACATATGTTCTTCACTTCACATGTAATATTTGGGTGAGGGGAAAATACCTTCAAAATTTATGGCAGTATTTTTACCTGTCCCCGTTGAGGCTGTTTGTGCTCTTACATGGAGGGAAGCTGCCCCAGCTGCAAATGTCCCAAAGAGAATTAAAGCTACTCTGGAATAGAAGTGGCTGTCACCAGCTAAGTCTAGAGCAGGTTTTCCCTACTACAATGGGCTCTTTGTTCACCATTGGGACTTCTGTGCATTATCATTGCCCCCTAAAATGGTTGGGTTGGAAAGGACTTCAAAGCTCACCTCATTCCCACCGCCTGCCATGAGTGGCTTCACTGGCTCCATCTCACAGAGCTTGAAGGTTTTGTGTGCAGGTCACTGAAAGGGTCTCCACTTCCAGTGCCACCTTTAGGCAATCACTCAGTGGCTTTGCAATTTATTCTGTGACTACACAGCAAATACCTGGAGTAACTCTAATGTTAATCCAACCATCAGCATTTCAATCACTAGTGGTTTTAAGGGACAAGCCAAAGACATTGACATCAGCTCTTCTGCTCACAGGAACTTGTGCAATGACTAATAAGGAAAAAACCCCACTACGTTGACTTTGTTTTGTTGACCAGAGGGTTCTAGTTAAAAGTAGAAAGCTCTTAAAATGTGTCTATGGGGTGTGGCTACATTTTTTCCAATGCATCCTGGCCTTTCTCTAAGGGCTCCTGATAATGGCATTTACTGTGGCAATGGGACCATAGTTTTTCCCAGCAGCATACCAACAGCCAAAGGAATTGTGGATTGTGCTTTGGTGCTGTTAGGGCATTTTCTGAGATAAACAGCAGTGTGTTTTCATTTCTCATTTTGGCCTGGGGAAGAACAGATCAGTGCTCACCAGCAGATCTCACTCCTGCATAGGACTCACAGGAGTGGCCAAGTGCTTCAGGATGTCAAACCCCTCCTGCTTACATCTCCTCTCTACATTTGAAATGCGTCCTAGGGCAGTGTGATATATACAGAACTTGTAACAATACCTTTTAAAGTAGTGTTGGTTGGGGTGCCCGTGCCTGGGGCAGCAGTGCACTTAAACTGAGGGGTTACAGCACAGCCCAGCCCTTCAGCCCCACTACGGGCTCCTCTGGGAATCAGGTTTAAGAAAAGGGAAAAACACCAAACGGAAGTATGAGGCAAAAAGGTGTGAGGAGAAGCCCTGTCAGCACCGAGGGGGTAAGAGGAGAAGGTGCTTCAGGAGGCGTGTGGGGACACCACAGTGGGGCAGGGGGAAGGTGTGGGGAGGAAAGAGCGGGGCTGTTTGTGGTGACCATCACTCCCATTCCCCACCCCTGCAGCATCTGGGTGGGCAGAGGAGTCAGGAGTGAAGGGGTGAAGCTGAATTTAGGGCAGGAGGGGAGTAAAGGGATTTTTATTTCTCATCATCGAATTCTGTAGCAACTGGAAATAAATTCATTTTCACCAAGTCAAGTCGTTTTTGCCCGTGACAGTGCTTGGTAATCAGTAAGTGCTCTCCATGTCTTTACCTTGGCTCACAAGTTAATTTTGTCCCACTCTCCTGCTGACAGCTCTCCAGACAGCCAAGGTCGACTCACCAAGCGCATCCAGCTTACAGAACACAGACTGTTTAAAAAGGGTAAACAAAAACTACCCATAGCACTCCAGAAGAAAGACAGATGTCATTAATGTCTTTTATCAGTGCTTTCAAAGACCAGTGATTGCTGATGTTTGTGAAGTGAGCATAAATGGCTTGGTATCTAATGAAATAACCATAAATTTGAGTGATAAGAGTACATTCGTGTTGAATGAAAACACTTGACTGTGGATTTTCATCTTGGCTGTGCACACCGAAATATAAGATGGTCAGAGAGAATTATGACACAGGAAGAACATTAGTTCAGAGAGAGAGCAGTCTGAAAAACTGTGAAACAAACATCAATAGTGCTGTGTTACTGTGCTATGGTACCCTACAGGTTGGGAATCAAAAGAGTTGACAGATTATGGACTAGACTAATTGAGCTGAGATTTCAAATGTTCTCGATCTAAAATTGGAGACTCAGAGAGTATGACTAAGGAATTCGATCTGAAAGGAGATATGTATGACAATAAATTAGTGATTAATAAAATTATTACTTTAGTTACAGTGAGAGTGGTTGATGTAGGCAAGGCAGAAGTGGAAGGAAGATGCAACACTAGGGGAAGAACAACAAAAGAACTCTTTTGCCAAAGGTAGACAAGACATGCCACAAAAGGTTTAGAAATGAGGGTGATTTTCCTGTGCTTGATCAAATGTAAAAGGCAATGTTAAAAACGTCCGATGTAATTCGAAAATCTTTTTGTTGTGAATTTGAAACTGTGATTTGATAGCTTTTCCTTTGCTGCAGGATAAGGATTGCTATTTCATAGTAAATGGAGTGCAATTAGTAACTTTCCACAGCTGAGGACAGTAGTCAGCAGTAACTTTGAGGCTTGCCTGCTCTCAGCTGCATCTGGAACAATGTTTTCATGTGTAGTCAGTCTTGCTGGTACAAAATTCCCCATGGGTCTGTCTCCACAAAGTAACTGGGTTTTGCTGCTGTGTTTCTCTCACATTATCTTTGGGAAGGACCACTTGGGGTTTCCCTTGCTCTGTAGCCTGAGGAATGGTCTGTTTCCTGGAAGCACCTGCAAATTTCATCTGAAAAGATCTTGTTATATCAGAGCCTTGGGAGCTGACAATGCCTGTGATCTTTCCTGGTCTCCCAATGGGGGTTTGGAGAGTGGTTTTTTACCCATTGTAGGCAGGTTAGAGGCACATTCTGCAAACTTTTCTGGACTGAATGTCTGTTGCGTGTTTTTAAGTGCATCTTACAACCACTTGCAATCATAACCATTCAGTTTATCATGAGCTGTACTAACACTCACCATGATTTAATCTATATAAATCAAATAAATGTTGATTTATAAAATTTTCAGGTTGTTCCTTGTATGGAAAAGCCATTATGCAGTTAATATGTTCTAAGATTGATAATTTGGCTTTATGATTTGCAGACTGCTTTTTGTCTTGCCTTCAAGCTCAGCTCAGAACTAGTGTAAGACTCTACTACCCATCCATTTTTTTGTTTTCTTTGAGCATATCATCACTGTGATTCATAGTTTGGGGACCAGAGATGTTCCTGGCTTGTCTGATATCTACAGTTTCTATATTGTGTGGCTGATTCACAGTGTTATACAACAGGAGGTACAAGGGTTTGTGTTGAGTGACTCTCAGATAGCTACCCTAACATATTTGGTTTAGACTTATCCATCTACCAGTCTGTGCAGGATATGGCATCTGTGGCCATGAATTTTGTTGTTCTTTGTCTGATTTATAACAGAAACCTGTAATAAATTTTGTCAGCACAGTCAGAGTGCACTGAACTGCAGATTAAGAGCTGGAATGAGTGGGGAATGCAGGGACTTCATAAACGAGATTTATGGAATCAAAAGTCTTTTGGTTTTGATGCTGCAACAGAAGCTAACAAAGTTAATTGCTAACTTTATAACATACTTCAGCAAATTCTTTTCTAACTCCACTGATTTTATATAATTACTCTAACCTGTATTCTGTATTTTAAATAAGCATCCTGCAACTACAGCAAGTGCTGTAGAAAGCAAAGACTGTTTCATCATGTGTAAGTCCAGTGCCTTGATGTCTTTATTATTTCTGATCATTTTCTTCACTGAGATCTTTGCAAAATGGTATTTTCATGTTGATATAAGTCCTCAGGCTTTGACTTCAGGCAGACACACTAGGGTAGAGGCAGTGAAGGTACTGCAGCCTCATCCTGCCAGTGCTTCCCTCAGGAGAGTTACATCAGCCACTGGTAAAGCATTGCTCTGCAGTGTGTGTTTAGTACTGTATTAACAACTTAGACACTGAGCTTCATCTTTTCTCTTAATGTGTACAGCAACAGGCCTTAGTGGCACAGCAGGAAGAAGGAGATAAATATTTGCAGAGCTAAATGGGGATTAGAGGAGATGTGTAACTGTGCCAGCACTCAGAGCCCCTAAACTACAAGACAAGGCTTCAAATGTTAAAAACACAGAAGGAGCCAAAGGTCTGATCAGGAACCTGGAGCACAGAGAATGACAGAAAACACCATTCAGAGCACATGATCTCCAAGAGCATCTGTGTTGTGAGCTTGACAAGGAGCATTGTTGCTCAAAGCTTAATTTACAGAGGATGCTCCACAGCACAGTTGGATTCCTGAAGGAAGCACAGACTGACAATGGGAAGCATAGCCTGGCTACAGTCAATAAAGATCAATTAAAGACAAAAACAAATTAAAAAATCCCTCTTTTAAGCAAGAGACCTTTGGAATAAAGAAGGATAGACTTCAGTCAAACAAGGAGGATGGGACAAGAGATTCTACACATCCAATTTCATCTCACAAGCTTCAGTTCAGCAATTTGGCAATTTGTTATGGTGATGCATACCTCTTGTAATTATTAAAATTATTGCCAGAAACAATTTAAATTCTAGACTGATAAAGAGGCTGCAATGAGTTCAGGATGCTAAAGCTTTGCTGATTCTACAGAATTTTTTTAATTTAACTCTCAGAGTTGAATTAATTTGTGTCAGAAGTTGGATCCTGGAAGGCACTCATTAAAAGTGAATCAGAAATAATTTCTGTTTGTTTTTCTCAAATATACCTTACATAAAAGAAATTTAATTTTAGTGAATTTAGTAATGTCTCTTTGCAGAAAATGAAATGGATTGACAGTTTATCTAAATTGTTAAAATTGTTTTAAAGGTCTTAAACTGTAGCACTTAGAGACAAACCATTTATTACTATAAAAAGCTTCCATTAACATTGCCCAAATATGCTGTGTGTAACTAGTGAAACTAAAAGCCTGCATTTACCAAGTTTTAGAAGTTGCTCAGTGATTCTGACTGAGTGAATTTCCTGGCAGTACTTCCAGGAGCTGCTGGTGTTTTTGTTCTCTGTCACATTTAACCTAGCCACATCTGAGAGAGCTAAGAAAATCAAGTCCAGACAGACTGTGTAGTTACATACAACATCTCAGCAAAAGCAGTGATCTTATTTATTCTAGGTCATTGTATCCATCCTCATGGTCACTAAAGAACCCAAATAAATGTTATTTCTCCTGTCTGAAATTCCCTTTTTTTAGTGACTTTCCACTGTAGCACTCAGAGAAATGCACCTAAAATTTAAAAAAAACAGAGTAGGAGAATGAGTTTTGATGGTCTGTCACCCTCCAGCTGACAAGCCTTTATCTTGGTCAGGCCCCACTTAGGTAATACAGCTTGGCCTTAGATAAATACCCTGTGTAGATGCTCTTCAGCAGCAGTGACACACATGAAACACACAAAACGTGCTGCAGTGGGGTTTGAAACCGGCCAGTTGGGTTTTCCTTCATTAAGAAACTGGTACACACTCATGTGGCTTTGACCAAATCCATTCCACGCTAGGGATGTGTGATATAAAATGTTTCAGTCGTGCTCTTGGAAACCTGCAGCTCTGAACAAATGGGTTTGTGTCTTCCTTGTTTGCAATCCTGTGGAGTTCTGAAATGGTTACAGATTAATGAGCACTTACCTGAGTTTGGGCGTGGGAGCTGCCAGCTAGGTATTTAATGGTTACTGCTTTTTTGGCACCTGCTTTGACATGAAATGCTAGAGATTAATAACTAATTAAATTTATTTTTTTAGCACCATAGGAAAGAGAAACAACTTCTAAAGGTACTTTAATGCATAAAGCAAATATTTGCTTTGAAATAAAAAATGTCTTGTTACAGCACGAGTGTCGACATTCCAGATGTCTTCATCTGCTGTTGTTTGAAATATTTACTGAAAAGCTTTCTCAGATAAATAAGGGGCTATGGGGATTTCACTGGTGGTGTTTGCTGAGGGATGGAGAGCCTGCAGAATAATTGCTGTTGTAATGTAGGCAAAAAAAGTGTGTAGTTTTAACAAAATAAAAACATAGAACAGAGTGGTACAATAAAAAAGAAAATGGCACCCAAAACTCGTAACAGAACTCGTAACTCTGGGTTTGGACCCAGAGTCACAGATGGAAAAGAGAGCACATGAAGGAGTCAGCCTCTGGTTAGCAGTGCCCACAGCAAAGATTAGTGACCTGGGATGTGGCTAAATTTGACTGCCCTTTTCCCTTGTTACTGTATTGAATTCTCAGACTTGGCTATAATTTTATATTATAGTATTTTTTCTACAAGTTTCAGTACTTAGTTCAAATATTTTACAATGTGTATGTGTTGATGTATTATTCTGTTTTATTTGATTGTAAAATGCCAAAAAGAAAAAAAGGTTTTACTTGACTCAGATGACTAATTTGTCCTATAACAAGGATTTTTTCTAATTAAAACTGTTTTTTGGTGAAAAAGAAAAACAAAAAAAAATTGGAACCAGCACTATGACTATAATATTAAAGGACTAAATGGAAACTATAAACACAGAGATGAACAATTTATACCCAACTTGGCACATAATGGGAGAAATGAAAACATAACTGCAAGGAAGTAATGGTATTACAAAATGCATATAATTTGAGTCATCTAAAATTATAGAACCACAGAATCATGGAATGGTTTGGGCTGAAAGGGACCTTAGAGCTCATCTTGTTCCACCCCGCTACTCTTTCCTTTTGTTTGTTGTTGCTGCAAATAGAAGGGTCTGCCCTTGTCCCCCAGAAAGCCTCTAAGTCGAGAAGGTAAAGCTTCTACCATCACTTAATTATAGAATCCTGGAATCACAGAGTGGTTTGTGTTGGAAGGGACCTTGAAGCTCATCTCGTTCCAACCCTTTCCCTGATGGCCATGGTAAGTGCTGATGGAGACACGTGGGAGGCATGGCACACACTAGGAACGTGTTAGGGGTGTTGGCAGGGAGTGGTTGTTTGGTAGAAACTATTGTAGATGGTTGTCTGGATCTGTGACATGGTTTTGGCAGTGTCTCAGTCTTCCTGCACAGTTGCCTTCATAACCTCTCAATGAGATTCTCCTTTTCCAGTGAAAATACTTCAGGTTCTGCACTATGGCCTGAGCAAGGGCATAATGTTGCAGTTCACTCCATTATTTCTAGTTGTATAACTGGTTTTCTTGCAACCTTATTGCTTATATTGAATGTTTTATAATTATAAAGGGAGTTTAGGCAATACTTCCAAAAATATCCACTTTCACAGTATTGTGTCAAAATTACACAGCCCCCTCTGGTTATTGAATTAATCACAGAATTCTGTTCAGAATTCCTAGAAATATTTTCCAGTTTCTCATAGAAAGAATGACATGTTTTACAGATTTTAATTTAAACAGTTCTTAAAAACTAGTTCCAGGAAATTGTTTTTCCTTTGCAGTTCCAATTAACAAAGAGAATAGGGTTTCCTAAAGTAAAGGAGCTAATTTCTTTTTGCCTCCTAACCATTTAGCTATGAGGAATGAAAGAAATACAAATTTGAACAGTTTTCTGTAAGAGAAAAAAAAAGAACAGTGGAATGTAGCAGCATGACAATGATACTAATTACAGATGGAGAAGAGAAAGGGAACGTGTCAAATTAGTCTCAATTGCATGAATTTGAATTTGTCATTTACGTAGAACAGCACAAGAGTGGAATAAGTATCCTGCAACAATATTCCTTTCAATCTGCCATTGGGAAACAAGGCTGAAGCTCTAGAGGAGTCCTGGGCCAGGACTTACCTCTCTGAGATACTACAGCATTGCTGGATGGTTTCTATGTGTGACCAGCAGAAGGAATGCCACAAGGGACTGTGTTCCAACCTCTTTTTTTCCCCTCTGTGCTTTGATGCAGTTGTCTATGCATACATGGACAATGTGCATGTCCAACACTCCAGTCCTGCTGGAATGTTCCCCAAAATATGGTTACGACAGACTGTGTAGAGAAGGCTTGAACATGGTAATTGTGTGGAATATCAAAAATAAGTATGTGCCATGCAGTGCAGTGTGAGACTCACATATCCAGAGGCACAGAATGCCAACAGCACAGTGTTATCACTGAGGTAATAGTATGGATTTAATTCTATGCTTGTAAAGATAGCAGCAACAGAGCATCAGATGTTTTAAACATCTGTAATTAACTTTTAGGTTTGTATGGGTTCCTTATATTCTACATATATATAATTGATGAGGGATGTGATTATTCTGATACTCTGGAGATCCTCTGATCAATGCAGGTAAAGCTGGATGGCACCTCATGAAGTCAGGTAGCTCAGCCCCCTGCCCCAGCAGGAGCAATTAGACTTAAGACGTGCCTGACAGTTAATTAGCTGGCCTGTTCTTAAAACCTCCTGTGACTGAGATTTCACTCTCCCTTGGCAATTGATTTCCATGCTGAACTACCTTGATAGGTAGAAAGATTTCCCTAATGTCTAAACTAAACTAAACTTCCCTTGCTGCAGTTTAACCCTTTTTTTTCCTATTCTGTGGAGACCAGTTTTGCCCATTTCCCTTGACAGCAATCTTTTGCATGATTGAAAATTGATATCATGGAGGGTTCACAACATATTAAATTTTAAAAAAATCCCATAATCTTCAGTCTTTTCTTCTAGCTCATACTTTTTAGCTCACTGAGTCATCTTGTTGTTTTCCTCTTGGCATTTTACAAACGACCTGAGTTACTGCCCTGCTGTGAAGCCTTAGAGAAGTCTCAGCAGTTCTCAGTTTATAGAATCATGGACTCATGGAACAGTTTGGGTTGGAAGGGTATTCAAGACCACCTCATTCCACCCCCTGCCATGGGCAGAGACACCTTCCACTAGCACAGGTTTCTCCAAGCCCCGTCCAACCTGGCCTTGGACACTCCCAGGGATCCAGGGGCAGCCACAGCTTCTCTGCCCAACCTGTGCCAGGGCCTGCCCACCCTCCCAGGGAAGGATTCCTTCCCAGCATCCCATCTAAAGCTGTCCTTCTTCAGCTCAAGACCACTTCCCTTGTTCTATCACTACATGCCCTTGGGAGACATTTCCCTCCAGCTTTCTCCAGCTCGCTGGGAAGTGCCATGTGCCAGTGGGAGCCCCTGCAGGCACCCTGGGCTGGGCAGGGCTGGGCACCTGCTGGGTGGGCACAGGCTCAGGTGCCTGTTTGCTGGTGGGGCAGGGCAGGCTGGGCAGCTCCCAGCAGCCCTGTGCCAGGCCATGGCACCAGCACCATCCCTGCTGGCTCTGGCCTCTCTGCAGCATTTTCCCTTTGTGGAGCTCTGCTTTGCCTTTGTGCCATACCCATTTACCCTCTTCCTTTGAACACTTTGAAACCTAAAGATGAAAAGTACTCTGAGAGGGGTGGTAATTTTTCTCTTACAAAACCATGGGTCTGTAATTTACATCAGTTAATGTGACAAGTATAAATCGATCCACACACTGTATATTTTTAAAATGTTCCTGGTCTATTATTTTATAAAGTTAGGGCATATTTTAAAAGCATTTATTAGGACAAAATGTTGGCAGTTAGAAAATGCCTGCCCCAGTCTTCTCCATGCAAGTGGAAAGCAGTGATAGATAATTTAAATAGGACCTTGATGCAGTGAGGCTGCTTGGTTTACTGTCACTGCTAGGGTTTGTGGCTTTTCCTCCTGAGCTCTGTTTTGAGACTTTAAACTCTTTCCTTCCCTGTTTTCTGAGCTGAGGTTTTCTAATGTCCTACTGGAAGCCCACTGAGGTCAGTGGCAATGACTTTATGTGGTGCTTTTGAGCCCCACCTACTGCTCCTTCAGTAAGTCAGCTTTGAACCATTTGTTTCATCTGGAGTTGAGCAATCCTTGCACACAGCAGGACCAGATGAGAAGCCTTGACAATCCCTTTCTGATGTCTTTAGAATTTCTTATGATTAAAAAGTAGATTAAAACCAATTCAGTGACCCAAGGGGGAACTGTCTTCATTGCAGGGTTTATTTATGATATATATTTTTTCAACTTTGCAAACTATTTTCCTGAAAGGAGGAGAAATTCAGACTGTGACCATTAGAGCCCAGATTACTCATTATTGTTCTCAAAAGTGTGCTGAAAACACAGTCACAAGCTGCTTGTCTCAGGAAGCAGACCACAGGAAGGCAGAATTTTGATGGAAAATGTGGATGTTTGCACTTTCCAGAGTGATGCAGCTTTTCAAACAGGTCAATCAGCATCTGAAGAGTCAGTGTCCGCTGAAGTTCCTCTCCCTTCACCAAAACCTGTGCTGGCAGCTGTGTGCTTTGCTATATATATACTCTTTTTAGGGAAATGAATAAATGGTAGGCAGGGAGGTAGAGAGAAACAGGGAAATCAGAACCAAAACCCTGTATTCCTCAGTGAAATAATAGGGGTAAGCATTGTCTTGTTATATATGTAATTTAAATATGAAAAAATGCAAGCTTTATATTTTTAATTTTAAATAGATCACAGGTTATCCTTCTTTATTCTTGATGCATAATAGTAGTAAATATATGAATAATCCCTGTTTTAACCTCTGGGCTTCCAAGTCTATCCTCCCCTATCTACACTTTCCAACACCTTAACATAATCTGGTACCCCAGCTGCATGATCTGTTGTGCTGCCTAAGTGGGAGAGCACATATGGTACGTTTCTCCAGTTACTGAGCCCTCTGTTGCTTTTATTGTTCTGTGTCACAGCCTTAATGCCTTTTTAATGGGGTTTTCAGAGGGTGAACACTGTCAGCCCGTCGTCTGCTGCGCTCAGCGTCGAGGAATGAGGAGTACCTGCTGTATGGAAGCAGGGAGGAAAATTAAAGAAGGATATTAAAGTATGGGAGGAAGTTTGTTGATGAAACAATAATGTTTTCTGTTCTCAGGCGTTACTTCTGCCAGTTTATTCATGATTTAGACTGAAATCATTTTTATCATGTTCATACCAGCCGTGTGGCCTGCAGGAAGCACTTGGAACAAAGTCACTCCAGAAAAAACAGTGAAGCAGTTTATAAATAACCCAAATCACTGCATAACTCATGAATCATTTGGACGAGTCCTTTCATCTCACTGCATATTTTCCCACTTGGTTTTCATTGATAGGAAAATCAATGCTGCTTCTACAGACTTCTGATCTAGGATATTTCAAAGGAAGGCCTTATGGAACAAATCTGTTTTTAAATGAAATAATGCATCTATTTCATTTAGTTCTGTGTCCAGAAAATCACTTAAGGTCTTGACTTCAGTTTGACAACTCCCATGTTTAAAGTTCTGCTCAAACTACTGCGTGTTGCTGGAGTGCTGCCATGTTTGGTTGAATAGATCTTTAATATATGATTGATTCCTTAGGTTTGCCTTTTTCCTTGCTTTTCTTTTGTCTCTTGCACAACAAGTCTTCTTCCCATTTTAGTTGTTTTGGTTTCCTGAGCATAATACCTGGTCCCTCATGTTTGTAACAGGGTCCAACAAAACTAGAAACATTTTACATTCCTTATGTATTAGAAGATGTATTGTGGAAGATGAATTTGCAGTAGCAGGTAAGGGTCAGAATTTCAGGGCACAGCTGTCTGACGAAAGCAGAAAGTGATTACCTGTGGTGCAAAGTGAGCACAAGGTGAGAGAGCAAAACAGATTGCTGGTAATGGTTCCATGTGGCATTTCTAGACCACACTTTAGGAAAACTCACTGCTCAAGCTGACCTTCACAACTGAAACTGTGAGTTAATTAATCAAGGCCAACACACAGAGGTACAGACATATCCATAATCCCAGTACAAGCCTTGGCTGGAGAATGTAGGAAAACCCCAGTGCTGTAGACTGGGGTCTACTGGGGTGGTAAGTCTGACATGTAATTGGCTTGGTTGGGCAGTTGTTTGTAACAAGCAATTCCTTCACTCTGAATTAAAAACTGAGCATCTCTCAGGGCCATCAGCTTCATTGTAAATACTTAAGGAAGAGCTGGGGAGATTGAGAACACAATTATCTGAAATTTGGATTAAAAAAACCCTAAACAAGTTATACAGGCTTTTGTTTACAGACTGTAAATTGTTAACATTTATCAATTACATAGACAAAACAGATTTAATCAATACTATGATAATAATATTATCTGTATGGATACCAGTTCTTACATATGTAAGAACATACATATGTGTATGTTCTTCATACATGTCAGTTCTTACAGTTCTGACATTAGGTACCCAAGATCTGATACTGTGCTTTTATTAATGAAGACAAAGAAATTCTCTGCACTGGCACTTCCCTCTCCCCCCAGAAGGTAACAAAGTGTTCTGCATCTTCCTTGCAGACAAGACACCAAGTGTTGGGTTGAATTGCAGCAGGAGAGTTTGGCAATGGGGAAACCAATGAGATTGGGAGTGGTGACCCACAGGAGTGAGCTGATTAGAGAAGGCAGAGAGGATGGAGGACACCTTCAGGGCATGGTGACATCTTAAGATCACCTTTCTGGCATTTAGTGGCAATTCTGCGACTGAAGTGTTTAGGTTGTAACTGCTGTAGGACCTGTGCGGGGAATGTCCAAGTATGTGCACGTGTGTGTGAAAGTAAACATAGGTGGGACAGAGTTGAATTCAGAAATGAAATCACATATATTTGTTTCATTGTGCTAAGTCCATGAACATGGTAATTTTATATTTCTACTCTTTTCTTGTGCTTGTTGTTACTGCAAATAGAAGGGCCTGCCCTTCTCTCACAGAAAACTCCTCTGTCGAGAATGTAAACCTTCTACCATAACTTAATGATAGAATCACGGAATCACAAAACGGTTTGGGCTGCAAAAGACCTTAAAGATCATCTCATTCCAACCCTGTGCCATGGGCAGGGACACCTTCCACTAGCCCAGGTTGCTCCAAGCTCTGTCCAACCTGTCCTGGACACTTCCAGGGATGAGGCAGCCACAGCTTCTGTGGGTAACCTGTGCCAGGACCTGCCCACCCTCACAGGGAACATTTTCTTCCTAACATCTACTCTAAACCTGCCCTTTGTCAGCTTAAAATCATTCCCCCTTGTCCTGTCCTTCCATGCCCTGCCCCAAGTCCCTCTCCAGCTCTCCTGGAGCCCCTTTAGGCACTGGAAGGGGCTCTCAGGTCTCCCTGGAGCCTTCCCTTCTCCAGGTGACCCCCCCAGCTCTCCCAGCCTGGCTCCAGAGCAGAGGGGCTCCAGCCCTTGGAGCATCTCCATGGCCTCACCTGGACACTCCAGCAGCTCCACATCCTTCTTGTGCTGGAGACCCCAGAGCTGAGACAGTTCTGCAGGGGAGGTCACACAAGGGCAAAGTAGAGGGAGGGAATCACATTCCTCCACCACCTGGCCACTTGAAGCTTTAAAAATAGCAATGCCTGAATGTTTGTTGACTAGTTGCATATATCCATGACAGAACAGCATCATGAATTGCTTGTTAACCAACCTTGAACCCATTATTACTTCTTTTTCCTTATACAGTCTCTGAATAATTAAAAACAACATAGATTGCAGATTGTGAGTGCAGATTGTGAAAAAAAGGAGAGCAATATGGAAGGCCCTGCAAAAGTGCTTCAAAGACACCCTGGAGCTGTGTGCTTGTGCATACACATATTCGCTTTTCCTCTCCCACCATGTTTCTGTATCTTTTTCAGAAAGATGCAGGCAAGCCTTTCTGGTGACCTTGCTTCTGCTTTTCTGCAAGGAAAAAATAAAATATGGAGGTTATTTCAGCAAGAAGAAATCTCCGTTTGGTATATTTTTATCGATACCTACATCTCTGAAAATACTTGGGGACCAATTCCTAAACTAAACAAGTCTCTAGTTTGTTTTCTGTAATTGCTTGTTCAGTCTCACCTAACCTAATTATCCTATAACAGCTGGCCTTGGCAAGTGCTCTAGCCTCGTTCAATAATCAATAGAAAAGAATAGGCATCTCCTGAGGATGGCTTATATCGTCCTAAGGTAATTATCTAAAATTGGTGGGCTCAGTCACCTCTGGCAGTATTTATCTCTTCCCATCAGTTTTAGCAAGAGTCTGGATGACTTGTTTAAACTGGGTGATTAGAGATGAATCTTGGTCTCAGTTAGTGCTCCAAGGGGTCTGATTGCTACTGTGTCTAATTTCTCAGCACTGTGGAAAAGCGTTTCCTTTAGCTCAACAATGGGTTACAGTGGCCACTTGTGCAAGCCTTTTCTAACACTTCTTCCACTCCCAGCCTTGGGTACTGGCAGTGCAGCCCTTCCAGTTTATTGCCAGCTGCACCCTCCTGAGCCCCGTGTCACTGCAGCTGCTCCCCAGCCCTTCAGCACTGCTGCCAAAGGAGGATGCAATGTTACAGCTCCCATCCTGAGACACTGGGGTGGAGAGACAAAATAAGCAAAGCTTCACAGGCACATCTGCTTCCCCTTTATTAGCCCCAAATACTAGAATAGGCATCTATTTTGTATGGCAACAAGTTATGGTTGGAACTTCACATCATCTCTTGGCTGCTCCTCTGATGCTTCTGGTGATCCACTGTGCTTCTCTCTTCCTCCTCCTCGACTCCCTCTCTAATCTTCTCATGGATTGCATTTACAAGCTACTAGTGCAGCTTTTGGATGAAACTGACCCTCTGCCCTAACACTGTAAGTGAATTTATCGCACTCAATTGCAGCCATTTCAAAGTGAGATGCTCAATCTAACTCCGCAGTCTGTGTTCCCTGACAAGCAGCAGAAGAGGTTTCACCTGAGGACATCGTATAAGGCACAGTCTGACCTGCTGAGTTTGTCAGCCTCTCACCTGTAGAGTAAACCTGCAGTTGTCTGTAAGCCTGGAGAAGGGAAGGCTTGGGGTGACCTAATAGTGGCCTTCAACTTCCTGAAGGGAACCTGCAGGGAAGATGGAGAGAGACAATTCATAAGGCTCTGGAATGACAGGACAAGGGAGAATGGCTTCCCACTGAGAGAGAATAGGTTTAGATTGGATATTGGGAAGAAATATGGACTAGTGGGAGGTGTCCCTGCCCATGGGGGCTTGGAACTAGATGGCCTTTAAGGTCCCTTCCAACCCAAAGCGTTCTGTGATCTGTGGCTGAATGCCTCTCATACGGCTACTGAGTTGAGAGTGTTGTGCCCCATATGTTGATCCTTCGAAATGGAATGGCTCATACAGAACCTGTCCACTCCTCTGATACGGACAGGCTAAGTGCAGAGCAGAGGTTGAGGGAAATATTTTTTACCTCTCCTGTCCTAATCACACAGTTATAAGATTCCACAAGCACCTATGGGGAAGATGCAGATACTGATGTTCAAGAACTTACAGCCTCGGGTGCACTGGGGGATACATGAAAGAGGTATGACAACAGTGTTTGTTCCTTGGATCTTATTCACTTTTTCTGTTCTCCTTGTGTTTGTTGGAGTTCCCAGAATGCTTGTGAAAGGCCCTAGCTTTCACCATTCCCTGTTCATGAGAGTTATATTGGAAGGGCATCCTTTCTGCCCACAGTAGCTTGTCCAGCAGAACACTGTTAATTGTTTTTGGTGACCTGCTGTAAATGTAGTGACCCAAAGTAAAATTGCTAAAGGTAACCTCAGTCATGTTTCTGCTAGACCACACTTCAAAGGTTTGTTCAGATAATTTGTTTTCAACCCTTATGATGGACAAAATATTCTCAGATGAGTTTTTCCTCACTCTGGGTTTTCTTGCAGATTTAGAAAACTGGGCATGCACATAAAAGTCAGCCAGAAGAAGTTGTGCAGTCCCTGTGGTAGATGTTTATCATCAAATATTGCCATGTACCACAGCAATCAGTTCTTACTGGTGTGTCTTGGGGTATCGAAATTTACCTGGACCGACATCGGAAAATCAGATTTCTAAAAGCACTTTGTTTCCACGTGGATTACCTTATAAATCAGTTTTGTTCGGTTTTGATGTTATCCTGCTGCAAAACACAGAGAAAACACTCCATAAATGAAATTGCTTCTGTCTGATTCCGAAAATCTGAGTAATACTACAGGTCTTCAACCGGAATATATCTACTTCTTTTAGAAAGGATTTTCAAACCCTCTTCCCCCAATAAATTCTGACTGTTATTTTAGCACAGATAGTGCTCTCAACACATGATTGCTGGAAAAATCCAGGAGGTTGGTATGACAAACCCTATGTACTTCAAGAAACTACTTTTTTTTCCAGCAAAACCAAAGATACAATATATTGTATGTCATCCAAATGGCAAGAGGAAGAAACTGTGTTTCATGAAGTAAAAATCTAACATTAGCAAGCCTGTAGATTTCTTAGTGGCATCATTGGACTTTGCAAATCTGAACTTGGGGGATCATAAAAGCCTGATCTGCATACAGTGAGTTTTCTAATGAGCAATGCAGCACTCAAATTCTGAATATTTTCACCAGCATGTATAATAATATTTATCAGATTGTAATGTTTAAATGACTTACTAAGAAATAAGAGCAGGAGAATTAGCTACTAAATTTGTCAGAAATGTATTCCAGGTAAATATCAGGAGAGGGAAAGAAAAAGATTGAATTTGGTGGTTTTTCCACAACAACTACATCGTGAATTCTATCAGATGTACAATTTATTTTCTGTTCTGGAAGCAAAACTGTTAATCTTATGAAGTCAGGATATTAGGTAACACAGAAACATTTTCTGAGCAAATAGTACTTCAGGAGCACATTCAGGGACACAGTGCACTGTTCTGTTTTTTATTTCAGTAATTTTATGTTTTGAAGTCAGTTTATATTTATTTCCTATTTCTCACCCTATGTGTATATTAAAATGGTAGTATGTTGGGAATTCTTCCACAATAAAGGCTTAAACTCCCTTTTACTAGCATATTCTTCAATGTCTTAGTTATTTGAAATGGACACTGTTTTATTCAAGGATAAAAAATTCTGTAGTTTCTCAAAATTTGTCAAAAATCCAGCTTTTACATTCTTAATTTTCTCATACAATTTTTTCTCAGCTTAGGAAGGAAAAAGTTAGTGTCATAATTTCTCAGATGTCATCTTGCTAAATCCCCTTGAGATTTAATGCTGTTGCTCTAGGAGTCTAAATATGAAAGAACAAGAAAAGTGCACAGTCCTTGTGTGCATATTTCCCATTTCAAGATAAATCACATTTCTGAGAATAAACTCATTTCACCTAGAATTGAAGGTCTGTGTTGCTCTGTTCTCCACTTACCTACCTCAGAGCAAAATGAGGCTGTGCCAAGGATGAGTGATTTAGCCATGTAGCTGTCCCCACTTGGAGATGAGAAAGACAAAAGGAGTTTTTGTAGTAAATCTATTAAATCTTCCATAAAATGAGACTGTAAAGCCAATGAAGAATAATAATTGATGGTAGGCAAAATTCATTACCTGCTGAGAAATTCTGTGTGGTCAGAGGGGACAAATTGTACCTGATTTCCTCTTGATTAGTATAATGTGTCTTTTGGCAATCAGTGTTGATCATGGAATATGAGAATGGCTTCTTTTATAAAATTCTATCTGAACAACATGAAGTTCAAATGTGAAATTTTGATGAGCACTGCTAGGAGAATTATCTGTAAAACTAATAAGTAGAAAAAGAAGAGGCAAAAAGAGAAATATGAGATAACGTTTAAGCAACTTTGCATGAAGTTTACTGACAATGTGATAAACCTCAAAGTAATATTCTTCTCAAAAACTCCTATTCCATCTCTTACACAGCTGGACCGCAGGTAGTTGCTCATGGCTGTTCTCTATAAGTGGTGTATTTTCTGTTTAACTCTGTTTTGAATACTATATTGTCATTGTTAGAGTCTTTCTAAACAGCAGTATTTTCCAGTGTCCATTTTTCCACCCTGGTGTTCGATTTTAGGCTCCATGGACTGAAAGGCTCCTTTGGAGTTCATTTTGATTTCAGTAGGTTTGGTATTAATGCCTCCTGCATTTTGAATGTTCAGGGTTTAGATTTAAACAGAGCAAGTAAACTACAAACAACAGCAACATGTGCAACAAAACTAGGAAGGAAAACCAGATTTCAAATGCACTGACATTTGTGTAGGTACAGACAGACTCCACCATGGCTCTGATTAATATTGGCAAACCATTGTGCCAATTCCTGCCAATATAATTATTCTCTCTTGAGATGGTTGGAGGATTTTTATCGGCTATTTTGCTGGTTTGAGGAACTGGGAAAGTCACGGGGTAAGCTGGATTCATAAGTGTGCTTCTAAAATCAAACTTTTGCTTTAAGGGAGAAAAAGCCCAAACCACTGTGCAGTCTGTTTTCCTGATCTCTGCCTGTTTCAAGGCAAACCAAATGCTTTGAAAATATTATTTATTTTATTTTTAAGCTTACAGGCAGCCCAGCATCTGGCCTGTAAGTTGCATTTACTATCTGTTCTTTACACACCTTGATTTATACATACTCCTCATTTCTGAGAAAGTTGCTGAAATAGCTTTTTCAGAAGTGCTACACTGACAGAAAATCACAAATCTCACATGGACAATGGACAGAGAATCTCGAAAAAATAAAATCCTTATTGAAATATTTTAAGAAAGTTATGCTTGTGCAAGTGGAGCAAGTGAAAATGTGGCTTTTAGCTCTTGAAAACATCCTCAGATTTTTCTGTGAGTTCCATTTTTCAATTTAATAGCTTTGTGACATGCACTTGACACATCTCTTCTGAAATACAGTATGATTTCCCATCTTTATTTTCTGGGAAATATGCCTCCCTAAGAGAGTTACATTAAGATGTGATAGAACCTGGATTTGTATATTTTGCACAAATCAGGATTGAAAAAAAGCCGCCTATAATTCCTTCTGTTCATCACTTGGTGTGCGTTATTCTCTCTAAGCATGAGACAAGTTTATTTTTCAAAAGTGGAATTTACAGCAGTCTCTCATGCCAAGAGGGTGTTGTGTCCTTCGGAGGAGGATCAGAAGCACCGTCTGAGCACAGTTTGGACAGGAGCTCTTAGTGGACTTGCTTCTGCACTCAGTGGGTTTGAATCTGGCTGTTTCTGTGTCTATATTTCTAGATGTCAGTGTTAGAGTTGGCTAAATCCCCTGCAGGTCTCAGGGTTTCTACTGCCTGGGAATTGACTCATTCACCCTGAAATTCAGTCCTCAGCTGGAGGGAATTGGCCAAGCCCAGGGATAAATCTGTGAATACACCTAAAGAATAACAAGTGTTCTTTCGTTGCATTATTATCTTCAGTGCTGTAATATTAACTTTAATATTGTCCATACAGTAATGGTTTTTTCACAGCAGAAAATCATAGAATCCCAGAATGGTTTGGGTTGGAAGGGTATTCAAGACCTTCTCATTCCACCCCCTGCCATGGGCAGGGACACCTCCCACCAGCCCAGGTTGCTCAAAGCCCCATCCAACCTGGCCTTGGACACTTCCAGGGATCCAGGGGCAGCCACAGCTTCTCTGGGCACCCCATGCCAGGGCCTCACTAGTGCATTATACTGGATGTGTGGCTGCATAATGGCAACAGCAGCTGCAGCTGGGGGGAACTGGGCAGGACTGAAGCCACTTGTGCAGCAGCAAGTCTGATATGAGATCTCCCTTGTAACTGGGGCGAATTCTGTGTTTGTGTCTTAACCTTAGACAGTTGACTAAATTTATCTTCTTCTTTAGGTTCTGCAGTCTCCAATTCAAATGGAACTTTTCAGTATCTACTGGGTTAGATTAGAATCATAGAATTGTTAATGTTAGAGAAGACCTTCAAGGTCATCAAGTCCAGCCACCAACCAGCACCACCACTCACCCATGTCCCCAGGTGCCACATCCACAGGCTTTTTGAACACTTCCAGATATGGGGACTGCATCACTGCCCTGGGCAGTGTCTTCCACTGCTTTACCAGTCTTTCTATGAAGAAATTTTTCCTAATATCTAATCTAAACCTTTAAACTCTTAGTTTTCTTACTGCCATGGCAGTCAATGTGAAATATCTCATCACACATTACACTCAGTAGAATCAGTTTTTGAGAGGAGTTCAGATAACACCATCTGGTATAGAATCTCCTATACAGAATTGTGTGTAGCAACTGTTTATTGGGATCTACTAAGTGTATTCACTACTTCTTTTCCATGTTTTAAGTTCTTGAGATCTTTTATTTTTAGCCAGGGAATGAACGTGATAACAGGTTTTTTTAATGGTCTTCTTAGAAGTAGAGTAAACAACATATGTAATTACTCTGTAGGGAAATGTGGCTTAATTAAAATATGTAGTCATTCTATTAGCATATGCACCTGCTGCTTATGTGGTTCATTTCTTCCAGAAATAACCAAAGTACTGAATAGAAATTGTTTTATAGTTCAGCTACCTGGAACGTGTGCTTCAGCGTTTTGTCTTGTCCTCCTGCTGGTGATTCATTGTTGGCCTAAAAATAGTCACACTGCACGATAGAGCTCTGCTGGGACTCAGCTCCCAGCTGGGAAAGGAGACAACTTGTCCTGCCTGTTTCAAAAGGGGGGAATCACCCAAAGCCAATACAGTTTTCATAGACATTATCGGGGGGGAAACTCGCTCTTCAGATGGGCCACTTCCCTCCTGCACTAGGCCATCATCAAAAATAGCTCGTGGGAAAGAGCTTGAAAATGCTTGGAAAAGTTGTGGTTGCTGTATAGGACTAAGGTTTCTTATTATTGCAATGTATTCTGATTAGCTTAATCATAATGTATCTGTCAGACAAAATACTCCTGGAAAATTTGAATATATCCAAGTAAATGCCAGGGGTGCCTTTTCTGTGCACATATGTGATAGCTTTCATCTGAAAAAGAATTAGACTTGTTGTGATATGATGGGATTTAATTCACATCACCTACTCTTAGGTACGTTTTTCCTTTGCACTTTTAAAGTGAATACAACATACATAGAAGGGAGGAGACCAGGAGGCAATGGAGTTTTCCTTTCCTCCAAGCTGTACAGAGCTGGGTGTATTTGCTTTAATTGAGGCTCTGTACCCTCAGAAGAGCCTTAAATAAGCAGTATAAGAGGTGGGGCAAGTATGAAGTGATCCTTTCCTGATGCTTCTTTCTAGTTTCTGGTCAGCAGAATTGTGTAGGGTTCTGGAGCTGGTGGCAGTGTTTAGGATAGTAGATCTAATAGCTGTCAGGGTATCATCCTCCTTCAGGAAGCTGCACAAACTTTCTACAGAAGGTCTTGTTCCTTATTTATTGCTTTTTCTTCTTTTTATATTGAGGGGTGTGGAGTAAAGTGGAGAGTTTTACTCAGCTATTTCCCACAGATTTACACCAGAAAACAGAGACAAAACCCAGCATGTGTAAGGTTCTGATTTTGGTAAATACTGTTCCTACACCTCTAGATTTGTGAAGTTATCAGTATTCCAATGTCACCCTCAACATTTACATTATCCAAGTTTGTATTCCTTCTCTCACACCCTCCATTTAGTAAATGGATCTCTATCTTGTTACAATTGCAGCAGTATGACAGCCAGCTATGAAGAATAAATAGTTTACCTGCTATGTGTGGTGTAATATGGGCATGTTGCAGACATCGTTGGGAAATCTATCCTAAGTACCAAGTGTAAAAGTGACTCATGTGCCATCCAGCCAGCCCAGAACTAGATTAATACTTTAATCCTAGCCCACAGTAAAGGCCACAGAACATATTAGTTTCCTAATTACTTCAGGCTATCTTTAGCATGTCCTTGGTTTTTAAAACACCACACAGCTTTGGTGTGGATTCTTCAAATATTAGCTTGTTCACAGCATCCTGTTAAAACAACTGAAATTAGCTGATACACTCCAAATTTCCAGTTAATACTGGGCATAGGGACTCAGCCATTTCTTAGGGGGCACACCTCGCTAAGATTCAGCTTCCACCACAGCTCAGGAAAAAGCAAAACCTGACCTTTTTATAAGAGTCTTCTGAATCCTGATTTTTTTTCCCCTTAACTTGATGTTCCAGAGCACGTGGAATGAAAGTGGAATGCTGGAATGGCAGCTGTTTCTTCGTGGTACATGCCTGCTATCATTGGGGTCTAAGAAAATGCCAGAGTGTCTGGAGATGTTTGTAGCTTGTGCTGTGTGGATGGGAGATAAAAAGGCAGTCTAAGAGTTTGTGAAGTGTGTATTCAAATCAATCAATTCCAAGACACTGCTTAAGCTCTCTGAAAAGATATTTCAGGTTAGATAGTCTTCCTGAGCAGCACACCAGTTTCACTCAGCTACATGTTAGTGGCTTTAACTGATAAAAAATTCAATGTGTAAGGGAGAAGGGAACACTGAAAATGTTCTTCCATTAAAAATGGAAGAACTTTAAATTAAGAAAGTTAGGAAATACATGTACGTAAGGAAATCAAAGACTTAATTTTCCACTAGATATATTTAATAAAACCTCAGCTGATTACCAACCACTGTATTGCTGACTGTTACAAAAGCAAGATTAAATGACTTGAGTCGCACTTTACATGACTCCATACCACAAAGTATGAACACAATCTTCCTCTAGGTTTCTCATGTGAGACTGTGTAACCCTCCTCATCTGTTTTTGAGACCTTTCTTCTCTGGTCTTCATTTCTGTGAAAGAAACCAGCCTGGAAGAGCACTTTTCATTGCAGTAGGTCCATGACACCTTCACTTGCCTGCAGTTAGTTAAAGCCTGCAGTCAAACCCTTCACACCTCAGGGACCCCTAACCTGCCCAGTGCTAGGGAAGTGTGAGCTTATGTTTGGTCTCTCTTCCTCCCTTCCCCTTCAGCACATGAATTACATTGGAGC
Source organism: Campylorhamphus procurvoides (assembly GCA_013396655.1). Lineage (NCBI taxonomy): Eukaryota > Metazoa > Chordata > Aves > Passeriformes > Dendrocolaptidae > Campylorhamphus > Campylorhamphus procurvoides. The sequence goes on along the minus strand of WBMV01005505.1, from coordinate 40,936 downwards.
AATGAAGCCCAAACTTTCAGGAGAGGTCCTCTGAAGAGCAGGAGACAGGGTTTCCTTGGGAACTGACACAAAGTTTTTACATGTGCTGCCAAATTGGATTAGAGCCCCTAAAAATATCTGGAAAGTAGTGCCAATTTTAGCCTTACACTTCAGGCTGCAGGCTGGTTAAGAGGAAAAGGCAAAGGAAAGGTGTGCAAATAGTGAGATACGGTGGGGGGAAAACATTTTCTTGCCCAAATACTTGCTGCTAACAGATGGTTCAAATCCCCCATGTTACTTTTAGATGCATGTCCATAAGATGGACAAATAAACAGACAAATACCTTGCTCCACAAATGTCCCTCAGCCTATCCTTTTTTTAGCTCTTTGGTGTGATAGTAACTAAGCTTTTACTTCCTGGGAAAACATAATGGCTTCAAACCTGAGGGAAGGTTTAGATTAGATATTGGGAAGGAATCCTTCCCTGGGAGGGTGGGCAGGCCCTGGCACAGGTTGGGCAGAGAAGCTGTGGCTGCCTCTGGATCCCTGGAAGTGTCCAAGGCCAGGTTGGAGGGGCTTGGAGCACCCTGGGCTGGTGGAAGGTGTCCCTGCCCATGGCAGGGGATGGAATGGTCTTTAATGTCCCTTCCAACCCAAACCATTCTGCAATTCTGTGATATTTAACAACTGTGTTTGCCTCTCACACTGAGGGTACCCGAAGTTCAAGCTTTCAGGTGCACAATTGAATTAAATTTTATGAGCTGCTCAGAATGCTTCAAATTCCCTTTACAAAGTTTGAGGCATGTCATTGTTTCATTGTTATGTGGGATTAATAAGAGCAGAAAAGTTTCTAGAAAAAGAACAGGAGGAAGGTAAAATTTATTAGGCAAATTCGAAGTGTTCTAACACTGAAAAAGTATCACGAATGAAAATAAGTGAAGGAGAAAAGAAGAGCAGGGAGGCATGTGATTTAGTAGGAAGAAAACAACTAGTAAACTTTTTAACAGTACACTTATCGACAGACTCTGGCTGAGGATGATGCTGTACTGCTGAAGAGGACTATGTCAGGAAAAGCTCCAAATTGTCATTAAATACTTTGCAGGAGCTTTTCTGTGATTTGGGTTCTTTTGTACTCGTCCTGGTGCCAAACCTTGCAGGTCTGATTAGAGCTGGGATATCCAGAACAGGTTTGTGTCGTGCTCTCTGGTTACTCACAAGCTCCATCACGACTTCAGAGGCTTCCTGTTGTTCAGAGTGTTGATGAACAGATGTGTATGGTGTCTCCCTCCCCAGCTGACATCTCCTCCTCAAAGCTGTCACACACACAGAGTGTCAGCACTAAGTGTCCTGGCATCCTGCTTACTGCTGACACACCCCAAAACAGCTAGGTAGTAGTCAGGCTGACATCTGCACAGCTGCTAACTGGCCAAGGCACCCATTTAGCCAGTAGAAAAAGTGGAATTCTTTAAAACTGCAAGTCATGCTGCACTTTGGAATTTTCTTTCTTGTCTGTGATTTTTCAACATAAGGGTTTTAATGGAAAGCTTCCTAAGCTGGCTTGGGATGGGTACATTCCTTTCCTGTACCCTGCATACAACTGAAGCCCTTCCTGGAGGAAGGAAGAATGATCATGTGCTTCAGCTGTGGAAAATCTGCTCAGATATCCAAAAATATGTGAGGGATTACAGTCTAAATATGTAGAAATAAGGCATGAAGCATAAACTTGCATGTGGGTCTAAAAGGGAGAGACTGTTGACCCCCAGCAGGTAGTGCATCCCACCTCTGTTAGGCATTTTGGAATATAATTAAATGACCTTTAGAAGTACATTCCCTTTATTAGCTTTTGCAGCAGCTTTCCTGACTGGCTTGGGGTAGGTATCTAAATCTCTTACCTGGTAGTATTCAGTGAAATTCAATCCACCCCTAAGCTCTCTGTAACTGAGATCTGTATCTGTAAGATGAAGAGTACCCTGCAGAGACTGTTCATTAATTTTTTCTGAGGTTCTCAGGTGTTATATCATGGCAGCTTACAGAAATATTGTCTTTCAGGTCAGGTACCTTGACAAACGCCTGGTGAAATCGTTGCCTGTGATGGATACTGAAGCAAGAAAACACAGGAATGAGTATGTGCTGTGTGTTCTGAAAGAACATAACAGAATGAGGTAAATGATCATCACTTATGAAATGTGGTTATCATAAATCACCAAATAGATCCATGCATACCTGTGCATGTGAAATTCTCTTAAGTGACTCTATGCTGGTTTTGTGCATGTTTTGTTCTGTTGGTATCACTGTGTCTGCACTAGAAATGACTGTGTGTCAAAGGAGGAAATGTGAAAAAGATACTAAAGTGACAAAAAGTGAAGGTACAGATCATTGCTGCAAGACTGTGCCAGAGGGGGGAAGGAGACATTTGCTGTGCAAACATGGGGCATTCACACAGAGGAAAATCTCTGAGCAGTAACTCCCCCACGCCTTTGGCCTTGGGAGCAGGGATGGCCTGAGACAGTGCAAGGTGCTGAACCTGCTGAGTCAAGAAAACATTCTGATTTGTGTCATCTTGTGTCCTCTAAATGCATCTTTTTCTCCACAAGGAGTCGGTTGAGTCCTGAGCCTGGAGTTATAGCCCAAGAATTGATTGTCAAAACATGGGATTTTGGATATGTTTAGCATTTACTGCCCGTTGTGAGGGCTCTGGGGAAATCTTTGCATTCAGTCTTTGGGTCCTGAGCAAACTTGAATTTTCTAAGGTCTTTTGCTGCATTTGATTTTATTTTTTGTCAGAATGAAATTACTGTATAAATCTGAAATATTTTCAGTGACATATTTATTCATGCATTAAAGACCACATTTCTTAATGTATTTTCACCCTCATTGCATGGCTAGTTCTTACCTGTGACTTTAGAGAGGACTCACCTGGGAGCACAGCCCGATTCTGCACAACCTTTTTCACCTAGAGTGTACCTGAACAATGTGAAAATGTGTATCTTTTTCTCCTGCCTCCCTTTCTTGTTTCATTTCCCTAGCTGTAAAAAACTGGCCGAAAGCAGCTTTTTCCTCTCCTTCCCTAAGAAAGCTGCCCAAGGCAATGTTGTAGTGCTGAAACTGGCCTGACTCTGATATACAAGTCTAATGCCTTATAATTTTTGCAATAATAAATTGCTGTCATCATGCTCCAAATGACACTGAACTGGAGCTGTGCACTGCTGCAATGTTTGTTTGCTGTTCCTCCCGGTGTTGTGCCCTGTAAGTTACTGGAGATGGGAAGTTGCCCTTAGTACCTGTGTGTGTCACATGGTGCTTTTCTTTCCAAAGCAGAGATTGAATAGTTTGTCCTGGTATTTTCACCCCGTATCTTCTTGTGTGCATATCTCAGGTTTGGTGGTACAGGTGATGAACCAGAAAATGAGGAGTCTGGCTGTTTCCTTCAGTGCTGTGACAGCTTTCAGAACACCAGAGTCAAACCTGACTATGAATTTGCCTTTTCAAACGATGTGTCTGTGTTAACCTGACGTACAGGAAGCAGGTGGTATTTTATAGTCATTTGTATACTGAATTTTCACATGCTGGAGACTGCATAGAAACGCTTTGTGGACTTTGCTGTTAAATTGCATTGAATAGAAGGCCACTGCTGTTATTTGGGAAAGCTTTTAACTGCAGCCCACAGTGTTCCAAAAGCGCAGGGTTCCCTGTGGCTTTGCCAGTCTATCATCCAAAGACAGCGAGCCCGGTGCAGCTCTCACGGGTGTCAGAGGAGGTGAAGTGTAACGCACGAGCAGTGGTGGCAGTGGCAGGATGGTGCTCCTGGAGCACAGATCCAAGCTCGCCTGTGGTAATTAGTTTAAGTTTCTTCCAGTTATTTCAACCGAGCAAGAGGCTGCAGAGAGAAGTTTGTTCCTCAGCACTCAGAGAGCTTCAAAACCTGTAACGAGGTTGAGCATTACATCTTACTTCAGATAATTCAACCAACCTTCTCACCTTTCTATTCAAAGACAAGAATTTCAAGCCTTCAGTCAATATTGGAGGACTCTCTACAGCGTATGATGTCAAATTTTACCTTACTGTAGATATTCAGGGATCCCTGGCTACTTGAAATTATTTGAAGTTAACAGATAACCATGATTCACCCATTAACTCTGCATTTCTCTGAAGTTAATTCATAGATAAAATATTCTTTCTCTTTGAAAAGGGAAAGCTCTAATAGTGATTTATAGCACATTGACTTCAGAGATGTGTAGAGTCAGTATTATCCTTCATTGAGGTAAATGTTAGATTAGAGATACATTTCTTAGAGATGGGAATTACTGATTTGTTTTATGGTGTGTGATGTAGTTGCATGCAAAGCGGCCCCCAAAGGTGACGTGCTCTGTGTAATGATGCTGTGAAGCTGCTTTCCCACACCTTATTTTGGCACTCCCTTTGCTTTGCTGGATGTGTGAGGAGGGTGATTTGTTTCAAGGCTGTGTTATGAAACACAAATGACAGCAAATGAAGCACTGATCAGCCCTCATGTCTCTTCCAGCAAAAAGATGATTAGTTAGGCAGAGCCAGGTGCTTGGCAGTGCTGTGCCTCTGGGGGTGTGCTCTGCAGGCTCACAGCACCCACGGCTGGACCCTTCGTTTCCCCCTTGTCAGCTCAAGAAATCCCTTTCAGTAGCACAGAGGCTCCCATGGGACATGATAACTGGTTTTGCAACAAATCTATAATCTTGTCAAAGTTTTTGATCAGATTCTTCCTCCCACTCACATTATCCAACATCACTTCATTGACAGATGCAGTATCAGGAATGTGTTTCTGCAGGTTCCTGCAGCTCTGAGCAGAATATCTGCTGCTGTCTCCTTTTTCTTTTTTTGGCAAATATTCTGGTGTTTTCTGGCCACTGGAACAGGTTCTTTTTTTTGTCTCAGACAGCATTACAGTTTTCTGTAAACAATCAATTGTTTGATTATTTACTTTTCTCAAAGCATCTGCTGGACAGGTTTTCTTACATACACATTTCTGATATCTCAGCTGAATGTCATTGTGTAAACCTGTCTGTTTCAAAGACAAATTCAGAAATTTATTTGGTTCCAATCTGAAAAAAATCTTCAGTAATATCTTGGCTGGAGCATATGTAGTTCTCTGATTAAATTGATTAAAGATCATGATGATTTTGCTTGCCTTATACCGGGCTGGTTTATTTGGGGGCTATGAAGTCTGGGAGGTATTTTGAAGTCTGTTCAGTGGGAAACAGAGAAAGGCAGGATTGTATTTTGTCCTGTGCATGTAGAGCTTTGCTTCACGGAGAGAAACACACATAGGCTCTGCAAAAGGATCAGAGCTACTCCACCATGATCTCAGATCCATTAGTAGGTGTATTTGAAATCTTAACTAGGATGAGTGGGGTCCAGTAAATAGATATGTTGGTAGTCTAGTGACTGACATAAAAGAGGGGAATGGATGAGTAGGAGGAAAGGTACTGGCCTAAATAAAGTATCTGTTTGAGGCAATTAACCTCTAATAGGTGATCAATAAGAGGCAACATAGTTTTGTCAAAATTAGATGCAAATAAAATCACATCAATCTGAATTCTGCCAATGTTAATGCAGAAGGCTTTCCTGGAGGAAAAGCAGATAGATGCTTAGATTCCAGCAGAGATGAAGCTTTTGCATTTGGCATTCCCATAAGGAGAACAAAGGAACATAAATAAGTTAATATAAGATGGTTGCAGTGACCATACTTGGAGCAGCTGTCTGTGATTCTCTTCTAAAATGCAAGGCCTCTTAATAAGCATGATTCCTGCAAAGTCATTTTGGATCTTCTTCCTGAATGATGGTATGCTGGAACACCTAGCACTGTTACACAGTTGCAGATAATACTGGTTTAAATGGATAGGGGATTAAAATTCTTGATTCTACAAGAAAATACAAGATTCAAAGGAAGTTGACAAGTTTGAAAAACTGTCTGGCCTTAAATGAGAATAGGATTCAGTGGGAAGTGTAAGCTATTATACCTGGGCAGGAGTAATCATCTGCTCAAAGTCAGATGAGGGGAAAAGTAGCAAGCTACAAATACACAGAAAGGAATTTGGAGGGTACAATGAATCACAAACTCAGCAGTGTCAGCCCTTCCTAGGAGAGGCAAATCTCCCAATGGAGTACTCAGCCAGGACAGCACAATCTGCACAACAAGCGATGTGACCTTTCTGTGCTGCTCATGGGGTTGGTGGGACATCAGGGACATCAGCTCCAGTTTGGGCACTGCACAGCAGGGATCAAGGGACAGGGGAGAATGAGTAGAATGGTGGGAAGTTCAGAAGAGGGGCTTGTTCGGTCATGAGTGGGCTGGCAAAAGCCATTATAAGTCATCAAAGATGGAAGAGCTTACTGTGAACAGTATCATCTGTTCTCAGTGCCCACAGCATGTCAGATTTCTAATCAAGGCTTTGAAACACAGCAAATGTGATACAGGTTTGACGTGGGGGAGAAAGCTTTGAGTGGCAAGGAGTAACATAACACTGGAGTAGGCTTGAAAGGCAGCTGGTGAGATCTTCATTATTTCTTCACTGAGAAAAAGTTTCAGCAAAATTTTTAGCAACAGGGTAGTCAACATTCCCCGGGAGTCATTTTGATTGTGGTTGGTCCAGTCTCAAAGCAGGGGCATGGGCCAAGTGCCTCTTCAAACTCCAATATTCCATCCATTTTAGATGCAGAGACACTAATCTTCAGGTACATTATGTATACACGGAAACAGCTTGTTCTAAAATCCATGTGATTGCATCCTTTCGACTCTCTTTTGTGAAAGTATAAATGTGGCTGTTAGAGTGAACATTTTTGTTTCACTTTTTATGATTGTACTGGATGCATTGTTCTTTTTTCTTTTATACTCTTTGAGATGTATTTTGCCAGTTTCTTTTATGGCATATTAAAATTGCTAAATGTTTCTAAAAGCTGTGGGGGGTTTTTTAATCATTTTCCCTTGGTCGCTTTATCTGTACAGCTTTTCCTTTTTTTACTGTATTTTTTTTCCTGTATCAACTTTTCTGCTCTTTTAGTGGCTGTGCTCTACTGGATTTCCGAAGAGAGAGAGCAGAGGAAAACTAGAGCATGATGTAGCAGAGCCATTGGCTTCATCTCTTTGTGACTCAACAATTTCTCTTCCTTCACCTTCCTTTCCTCCATGAAGTACTTTTCCAGGACACTGCTTTGATAAATCTTAAAGGGTTTTTTAAAAACAATGATGGTCATGGTTAGCTAATGAGCTTGGCCCTCTTGGCTTGCCCAAAAGCTTTCCTGCCCTCTGAGTTGCAGTGGTGTATCTGCCATAAGGAACAGACACTGGAGGTTTCTGTTGTGCCTGTGAACAGTAAATGTGACAGATCCATCACACCAGCACTATCTGTCTTCATACCAGAGCAGCACAGAGCCAGGCCCTTGTGAACACAAGCCATGAAAGCAGATGTTCAGATAAAAACTGCCAAGTGGGTACAAAATGCTGATCACATACATACACTCTGAAATACTGTAAATATTATCCTACAAGAAAATTATGACAAATTAACATCTGCACAGACTCATGCTGCTACTGTAATGCTTTAATAACAAAAGACTACAGTGCCCACGGTTTTCTTCCCACTGGAAATGGAGCAGACTGCAGCATATGCTTTCACTGATAGAAATTAAAAGTAGTCTGACATTAATTATTAACATTTAAATCACATTTTAAATATTAAAAGCAGGAAAAGTCATATTGTTTCCCTGGGAAAGCTAACTGCTCTCAGGGTCTAATAGCAGTAAAATTAGCCTTGTGTGCTGCTGTTCTTTAGGGCTCAGGGCCCCCCCAAGGCCCTCAGTTCCTTGTAGGATACCCTGATGAATGAGGTTCAGAGCAATTCCAACATCTTTATGTCACAAAAAAACATGCTAACCGTGGTGATTGGGAAAGGATACAAAATGTTCTCCTTTCTAGAAAAGTCAGGATTTCAGATACTCCTCTGTGTGTGTTTGGGTGGGGTTATATCCAGATGTGCTCTGGGGCTGTGTGTGCTGCCCATCACATGAGTGGAGGTTGCAGGATGGGGAACAAGGACACCACAGTGGTTTGCATGGCTTTTAGTTCACTGACCATTATTTTGCTTAGTTTAAGTTGGGGTTTTTCGTAGTGAAACAACAGTACTGAACAGTCTGAACCCATACTGTTTCTGTGCAGACAAATAGAATTCAATAATTGAGATGCTGTGAAGGAACACCTCCTGATTCCCTGTATGACTAAAAGTCATTAGGCAAATGATTTGGTGTTTTTGTGCACTGGAATCAGAGATATTAAATAAGCAGAATTTTGCTTATAGCTACTGGTAGTGGGATAGATGGTGCATCATTATCCCAAAAATCAGTATTGGATTAATTAAGATAATGTTCATTTCCAATCAGTCAAAAAAAAAGAAAAACAAAAACAACTTGATTTTGCAGTTGCCATAAGTCAATATACTTAGACATCTGTGAGGGTTCGTAAGAATTTGTTTCAGTTTCCAACACTGCTTGCCTCCTTTTGATACTTTTTAGATTAAGATGAGCCATAGCAGTAAATAAAAGAAAAAAAAATCTGTTGGAATTGCTTCAGAGCAAACCTTCAGTGTTCAAAAATGTTGTGTTTACCATAACAAGTCATTGGCTTACTTTTTCACTCATTTACTCGTTTCTGAAAGGGTTTTGCCACTCTGTATTTACTATGAGCATCCTTGGCTTGCTCTCCAGTTTTGTAAAGGACTCTCAGGAGAGGTTTCAATGACAGCAAATACCACAGGCTGCAAGGGAGCTGCTTCTGGTGCTGCCCTCCCTGCAGATGAAGATGTAAGTTAAGGACAGAAACAGTGAAATTTTTATTCACAATATATAAAACCTTAAAAAAAATGGTTTTCACATCCTCAGCAAATAATAACTGAGTTGTCTTTTAGATGCCATTTTGTTTTATAAATAAATCAATGAGGGTATTTCTTGAGTTTTCAGTATCAACACCTCATTTGTCTTGGGTTTTTTCCTCTATACTCAGCTAAAAAAAACTGTTGAGCTTTCTAATTCTTAAAGAATATTTGGTCTTGCAGCCCAGACTTACATCAGATGTTTCTATATGTGGCTTTGGATGGCTGCCTGCAATCCATATCCTTCAAAATGAATTTCCCGTAGCTGGAGACACTGTATGGCCTGCAGCATTATGGAAATATTGCTCCTTTTTATTTGTACATGAAGGGAGCTTTTAGAGCCAGCAGTACTCCCATGGGGTCTTTGCCTGTGCCTCTTTAAAGGGGATGTTTTGTTGGACCATTCTGGAGGTCTCCTCACACCCTCATTGTGTTGTGAAACCAAGAGAAATGTGAGCTCTCATAGTTTCTGTCACAGAAATGAATAGTACTCTTTGGACTGGAACTGCAAGAGGTGTTGCTGGCCTGTCAGGCAGCATTGCTGGAGCTGAGGGGTGTCCACACAGTCATTTTGCTGCACTCCATCGCTCTAGACTCCAAAGGCACCTCCTGCAGAATTAGGAGGCACCAACATTCAGAGAGACAGCAGAGGAAGGAGTGCAAAACTGCATTGCCAGCTCATGCTAATTACCCAAGTGCATCTCAGGTGTATTACCTTCCCTACAAAGGGGCTGCACTGCAGCAAGTGACAAAGAGCTGTAAGAAAATCCCCGTTAATGAGCTCCCGGTGTCTGGCACTGGGTTCGTGGTGGGTTTGAGGAATAAATCCCTGAATGAATCAGTGATCGATACTATTTTCTCTAGTTTAGGTACATGTATCAGACTGAGCTATAAATACTCACTGCAAATTCCCCTGCTATCATGATTTCTGTTTGTTTACCGATTGCTCTAAATGCCTGTAAATGATTAGTCAGTAGAGCAGGGGCTGTAATCAAGATATGACTCCTAATTGGGTGTGCTGAGTGTCGTGTGGTGCAGTCATTGCCACACCTGTTTGTGCAGCTTAATCTTGGAGCACCTTTAACTAGAAGATGGAGAGTCCAATTAAACCCCAGCCAGGGACACAAGGCACTTGTCTGGGAAGCAGAAGGCCAGTGGTTAAATCCTTGCTCCACAGCTTTAAGAGGGCCCTTGAACCAGAGCTTTCCTCATGACCTAGATGTCATTAATCCTATGGAGATTGTTGGCCTTTCCAAATTTTTTTTTGCTGTTAATAAAATGCATGGAATTGAAATAAATCAGGGCTTGGGGAGGATTGGTTAATGTGCTTTGTTTTGGTGGTTTTTTATGTTAACCCAGAATTCTTAACTACAGGTGAACTTTAAAAATTATTTATTCACATAGCAGTAGTTTGAAGGGATTCAAAGTGCCTGCTTTCACATTTCTCAAGGGGGAATGTTATATCTGTCAAAGTTCACTGCAAGTTTGCTAGAGGTTCATCTGAAAGCTTCATGAACCTTAGCTACTTTGCCGTCGTTTTCAACACTAGCAGACTCTTGTATGAATTTGGAGCAGATAAAAGAAGTTTCACCTCATGCCCTTCTGTATTAACTGTATTAATTAACTTACTCTGTAAACAAAGATGCTTGTAGGTGATCCCTAAATAGTCCAACAGAGTTAAATCAGTTTTCATTAAGTGAAAAAGCAGGAACCTAAAATGTGTGAGTGTTTGGAAAGCTTAAATACTTACAGATATTTGCATAAAACTCCTATGCAAATCCTACCCTGCAGGGTGCTATTCTTACATTATTCAAATTACAGATTCACTGTTAGATTTATTTAAGAAATTATCTGTATCATCAAAAGGAATGGAGATAACAGCAAATACAGGTGAAGTGAAGTGAAGTGAAGTGAGGTGTCATGATTCTGGTAACAGGGCTTGGGGAACTGCAATGCCTGAGCAGTGAATGTTAAGGAACACAGCTGGCCTGGCTCACCCAGCACCCTTCCTTCTGTACCAAATTTCAGAACCCAAACTGGACAGAAAAATGGCAGACTTAGAGTAAAATGTCAGTCAAGTCAACATGATCAGCACTGCAGTTTTCTGATGTTAACTGTAAACAGTATTACAAGAAGGTAGTGATAGAAAAGGAGTTAGAAACCCATAATGTGTGAGAGAAAACAATAATTGTGACTGTCCTTCAGGCTCTGTGTCTGACTGTAAACAATTGATTGCAAGGCTTCTTGCAATAACCCTTTCACTGCTGCCCCTCATCAGTCCTTCTCTTTTGTAGTTCACCTTGTTGGAGAAGCTGGGCCATACTGGGGGCATTTTGTCAAGGAGCTGACAAGGAGGATAATGTTGGGCTTAATTAGAGACAGTGAGTAGTGTAAATTGCATGCTTTGGTGAAGGTGCTGGACAAAATAATATTCAGCCTGATTCCTCCTCTAAAACTGGCAATGCTTCTTGACTTTCATGGGGTTTTGAATCACTGAAATACTTTTTATTCTTCTCATCTAGAAATTGTAACACTCCAATTTAAAAGAGGACTGCAACATTCCTGTCTATTAAAAAGTACCTTTGTTTAGGAGAACGCTTCTATCTCTTATGAGTATCAAGAGATAAATGCTCAACACTTATATAAATGTCAAAATACATTCTCTTGAATCACTGTCAAATTCTATTTTCAGTCTTTAAAGAATTTCTGAAGGAATTATTTGGATTATTTCTTTATCATATGAAAATGATTCTTTCTTTTCCAAAGGAGGTTTTATAAAATATCAGGCTTTTAAAAACTTTTTTAGAAAGAGGTTTCTGTGCATGTATTAACTGTAGCAAATTAGAATGGATGAGGGACTGATTCCTGAACCAGGGACTGTCAGGCATGAACTGGTTTGTCTCTGTGCTGTGTAGGGGAAGAAGCCTCTACAGCAAACTGGCCATGTCCACACTGCACTGAATTTCACCCTGGCTCTCCCTATGTGGCTCCAAGGTAATTGTAATTGTTGTTTTATGAGTTGCAATTCAGTGTCTGTAAAACTGCAAAGTGTGTGTTTGAGTCTGTTGGGGTGTTCTTACAGCACAGCACCAAGAGCACTTGCTGCCTGCACTGTGGTTTGCAGATCACATTGGAGGACTCTGCAGGACAGAGGGACTTACACCACACACGTTCCTGCCCACACCATCCTCTGGGAGGGATCCATAAGTAAACTAAAACCTCCATTTGCCAAGGCATCATGGAGAGGTCACAGAACCACAGAATAGCTGGGGCTGGAAGGGACCTCTGGTGATCTTCCCGTCCAATCCCCCTGCAAAGGCAAGGTCACCTGGAGCAGATGACACAAGAACATATCCAGGTGGATTTTTAATGTCTCCAGAGAGGGAGACTCCACAACCTCCCTGGGAAGCCTGTTCCAGAACCCTACCACACTCCATGGAAAGTTCCTCTTGATGTTGAGGTGGAATCTCTTGTATTTTAGTTTATGGCCATTGCTCCTCATCCTGTCATTGGGCACCACTGGGCAGGGACTGGCTCCATCCTCTGACACCTGAACGACAAGTTGTTGGAACAGCTGCATCAGGGACAGGGACAATGAGCTGCTGACTCAGCATGAGCCCAGGTGGGCAAGAAAGTCAGTGGCATCCTGGTTTGTGCCAGCCGGGGGGTGTCACAGCCTCACTGCTGGGACCCCTCGGGGTCTGTGCCCAGCAGGAGAGACACAGAGGGGCTGGAACTTGTCCAGGGAAGGAGCTGGGGAAGGGTCTGGAGCAAAAGTCTCATGAGGAGCAGCTGAGGGGGCTGGGGGGGCTCAGCCTGGAGAAAAGGAGGCTCAGGGGGGACCTTCTGGCTCTGCAAGTCCCTGCCAGAAGGGGGGAGCCAGGGAGGGTCAGGCTCTGCTCCCAGGGAACAGGGACAGGAGCAGAGGGAACGGGCTCAGGCTGGGCCAAGTGGGTGGTCAGGCATTGGAACACCTTGCACAGGGGCATGGTGGAGTCACCGTTCCNACTCCACAACCTCCCTGGGAAGCCTGTTCCAGAACCCTACCACACTCCATGGAAAGTTCCTCTTGATGTTGAGGTGGAATCTCTTGTATTTTAGTTTATGGCCATTGCTCCTCATCCTGTCATTGGGCACCACTGGGCAGGGACTGGCTCCATCCTCTGACACCTGAACGACAAGTTGTTGGAACAGCTGCATCAGGGACAGGGACAATGAGCTGCTGACTCAGCATGAGCCCAGGTGGGCAAGAAAGTCAGTGGCATCCTGGTTTGTGCCAGCCGGGGGGTGTCACAGCCTCACTGCTGGGACCCCTCGGGGTCTGTGCCCAGCAGGAGAGACACAGGGGGGCTGGAACTTGTCCAGGGAAGGAGCTGGGGAAGGGTCTGGAGCAAAAGTCTCATGAGGAGCAGCTGAGGGGGCTGGGGGGGCTCAGCCTGGAGAAAAGGAGGCTCAGGGGGGACCTTCTGGCTCTGCAAGTCCCTGCCAGAAGGGGGGAGCCAGGGAGGGTCAGGCTCTGCTCCCAGGGAACAGGGACAGGAGCAGAGGGAACGGGCTCAGGCTGGGCCAAGTGGGTGGTCAGGCATTGGAACACCTTGCACAGGGGCATGGTGGAGTCACCGTTCCTGGAGGTTTCAAAAAACGTGGCTGTGGGATTTGAGGACATGGTTTAATGGTGAACATGGTGGTGGTACTGGGCTGACAGCTGGACTTTCTGATCTTAGGGGTCTTTTCCAACCTAAAAGATTCGGTGATTCTATAAATCAGTCAGTTGCACAGTCGAGGGCTGTGGTGGTGTGTGCACACCTTGACCCTCCCACTGAGTGGTGCGGAAATATCTCAAGGCTGAGAAAACAAAAGCTTTCTGAAAAGAGCTCCTTCAAACAGAAGATGTGAGAGAACCTGATGATGCCAATGGAACAATGCTTTAATGTTGTCATCCCTTCCTGAACTCTGTGGGATACCTGTGCCATGGAGAGTGCTGTCATGTTTGGGGGGCTCACAGTTTGCAGTACCAAGCCTACAGCTTCAGGTAAAGCTCTGTGGCTTCTCAGGGTGGGCACACTGAGCTGGAAACAGAACGGTTGGCATCTGCAGATCCTTTTTCGCATGTGCTGGAGCTGAAAAATCCGGAGGCATTTTCCAACAGTTTGGCCCATAAACTTTTCAGTTTGTGCAAACCACAGGGGATTGTGAGAGACTCTAGATTAATTAAAGGTAATGTGTGCTGGCAACAACAATCCAAACCTCTCATGCTGCTGAGCTTTAAACTTTCCTGTTCCTCTGAGAAAAAGAAATTCTCATTGTCACTGGTAAACTAGCAAAGTGAAATTCTCTCCAGAATGCATCAACAGCAGGAAAAAACCAAAAATTAGATCTTGAATTCATTAGGGAATGGAAAGCAATGCAGAGAAAGTTAAGATTTTATTGTCAGTGACAGTCGCAAGCCTTCGCTTGGAATGTGAATTCCACGCTAAAAAAAATACAGAAATAATTCTGCAAAGATGCAGAGGACAGCAAAGCTAATGTTATGTTTTGAGTTGCCTGTGAGCACCCCTTGCAAGGCCTGTCTTAAGAACAAGGGAAGGGAAGGGAAGGGAAGGGAAGGGAAGGGAGGAAGATCAGTCTGTATTACAAGAATCAGTCATAATTCAGTGTAATTTATGGCAGGCAAAGTAAGATAAATTGAAGAAGTATTTCATTAAAGTACGCATAGTGAATTTGTGAAGCTGGCAGCCAGGTAGGGTGAGAGCTGAACATTATAGCTGAGTATTGCTGCTGTTCTTTGGCTAAGGCTTGTGTAATTTTTATGCCCAGTAATAATATTTATAGTCATGTCTATGAAAACATATAGAGAAAACAAATTGAGTGTAGGTGAATGTAGAATGTAGTAGAATGAATTGAATAGAAGCTGTTTGTCACAAGTACCAGCAAATATATTTTTTTCCATTTTTCCACAGAGGAAACATAACACAAGTTGGGGTTATCACTATTGGTAAAAAGCTATTCCTCTTCCCCCCCACACCCCTTTTATCCTGTTCTCACCAATTTTTCCACATCTCTATACCTTCCACAAAGGAGATTGGTTCTCAGAGAAGCTCCATGTATGTCATGCAGTTGCAAGTGTTTTGTCCTGTCAAAAATGCAGTTGTTCCTTGAGCTCTGAGTGAACAATGGTCAGGATACTTTCCTATTCATATAGTTGCTTTATTTTGTTTCACATTATAAAAATCCAAAGGCAAAAAGCAAGCACCATCTTTCTGATTGTATTTATGGACATTGGACTTGAGCTGCAGTAAGATTTATCTGATTGATGGACTTGTTGCTGTTCTCATAACTGGAGCAGATTAAGTTTTTCACCTTCCTAAGGGTTCCTTATTGCAGCAGTGAAATGTGTTTGCTCAGTTGTTAAACCACCTGGTTCTAAACTGCTCAGAGCTTGCAGGTGTCTGAAATGGTGAGGACCAATGGCTTTCAGAATTTACCCCACCATGCCTGTAGACTTGCAGCTTGGGATCTGGTTCACCCTCCCACGGGCAGAGGGGAGTCCTGTGCAGGCTTGCTCAGAGACCCTGGGGTCTACCAGGTTTGAGTGCACTGGTAACTTCTAAAGCATCCTTGCAGTAGGAAATGAAGAACCAGAAGTATTAGCTGTCCTTCAGCAGGGTTGTATGTAGGAATGGCTCATATGGGGACGTGGTTTCTCACTACTTCAGTTTGCTTTGCTTGCTTTGTATTTCCAGGGCAGTTGGGAATAAAACTCACATGGAATCTGTATCACATATCAGTAGGAAACCCAAACACAGCGGTGAGCCCAGTCTCGCTTCCCCAAATCCCAGGAATAACAGAATAAAACATTCAACTGAGCAAAGGGCTGGTGAACCCACAGAATGGGTAAGTCTAATGACTGAGCAGTGACCTCCCTTTGACAGGGAAATAGGAGTGTTTATGTGTGGGAAAGTTGGACACTGTACAGCTCAACTGGGCAAGAATCAGAGTTCTTTCCTTGTAGTAATGAATTATTATACAAATACTGAAAGACTGTATTTCACCAAAAGAAGTCAAACGTAGCAAAAGATATAAGTAAGTAACACCGTTGTATTTGCATTGTAATTTTCTGTATCATTAAGTGAAATCAGCATAGAATCACAGAGTTAATTAGGCTGGGAAGGACCAACCCAGTTCAGCTGCTGCCCAGCACTGCCAAGGCCACCACTTAACCAAGTTCCCAAGTGCCACATCTACAAGTCTTTTAAATCTCCCTGCAGCCTGTTGCAGTGATAGGCAATTCCTTAAGAGAAGGAATTTTTCCTACTAGTCAAAAAGAATAACCATAATAGAAGAATGTGGGGAAAAAAAGGTGAAGAATGGGGTAGATCTTTACTATAATTAATATTGTGGATTAATAACTGTTCTAAAATATCCTTAAATTTGGGACTACAGAATTGAAAGTACAGAAAATAAACATTTTTAGGATAGCAGTGTGAAATAGAATTAAACAGAGCTTGTGACTGCTCACTGAAACATGGGAAATAACATGAAACAAAATGGAGTTTACTGTGTTTTAGTACTTAGTACCACCCATTAACATATTTCTGCATTTCATTAGAGTCTAAATTGTACTGAGCCGCAACTACTGAGTAAATACATATTAAACTGAATTCACTTTGGGACAAGCTTTGGCTAAGAAATCTTTAAGCTTGAGATAAATTGAGCTTCTCTGTGCTTACTGCAGTGCAAAGAAATTCATCATTCTGTTTGACTAAATGTCAATTCTTTTTGAAGGATTGCAATGGTTTTAAGTTGAAGTCACAAAATTGTGAGAAAGTGATTAAAAGATTTCCTGTCATCAGACCAAAATTTAGAGAAATACTTTAAGCTGAGGAATATATTTTCAGGTCAGTGGGCAGGGCAGTGGTTGAATAGTTTTCCATTCAA
The DNA here is from genome assembly GCA_013396655.1 of Campylorhamphus procurvoides. Classification (NCBI taxonomy): domain Eukaryota; kingdom Metazoa; phylum Chordata; class Aves; order Passeriformes; family Dendrocolaptidae; genus Campylorhamphus; species Campylorhamphus procurvoides. The sequence goes on along the minus strand of WBMV01005505.1, from coordinate 24,123 downwards.
GTACAATTAGTTCTTATGAATTATTAATTCGATCAGTATGTTTGTTGTGCATTAATTTGAAGAATTATGTGGAAACTCACACATTTCCTACTTCACATGATGTGAAGGCTACTGAAAAGTAGTTACCAGTCTAGGAAGATACTTGGGAAAAGAACAAAGCCCATGTAAACTTTTCTAGCTTGACACGAAAATTAAAGAAATGGAGGGGCTGTAAGAAGTCCCTAGTAAGAACATGTCCCATTAAATAACACTAGGCCATTCTTTTACCCTGTTCTCCCCTTCAACAGAGCCATTCTAGCCTCAGACCTCATAGCTTGTGTGATTTCTCTCTATTTTCATGGCCGAAATCATTTGAAGATGTACCAGGCAGCACTGAAAAGGGGGTGTTGGCAGCAACCACTGCACCTTCCCATGCACAGGAACCCCAGTGGTTTGTAATTCAAATAGTTAAAGCAGTCTTTTTTCTTACAGAAATATCTACATAGCTATTTCAATTTTGTGATCTTTAATTTGCAATAGAGCCTCAATATCTTATTAGCTTTGGTAGAAACATTCTGGTGTCTTATGTATTGCTCTGTGGAGAAGGAAATCCTCCATCCACTCCTGCAGCCAAGGGGTGAGAGTGAGTGAGCACCAGGACTGAGGGAGGAAACTCTCTGTGCTTGACCAGGCACATTAGTATCTTTTCCAAGCTAAGATCAGGGATTCTTCCTCCTGCACTGGGTTGTCAGCCTGTTTCTATGGTGATCTTGAAGACACTGATGGCTTTGCTGTGGTTATGTAATCTGTTAAAGAAAATAAATACACATACCAACTAGGAGCTTTGAATGCTGTCAACAGTTTTGAGTGTAGTCTGGACATTGGGGCAGGCAATGGGTTTCATCTGCTTAAATGTGAGTAGGTGTTTAAGTAGGGAGAGAGGAAAGCAATGTGTCTGCTTTCACCAGGCACGTGTCATCTGCTGACTCTTGCCTCTGGACTCATCAGCCCTAAGATGTCCTGCTGAAGGCTTTGCTGCAAAGCTGCATGGAGATTTCCAGGACAGTTCAGCTCTTGTACACTTTACCTGATGGATATGAACCACCAGAAGCATAAACCCTGGGCATGCCATTTAGCTTTGCCCTCTGATTCTGTTTTTGCTTTCTGGATGCACAGAAGTGCACCCTAGTCAACCTGATTACATTCCAGTGTTTTCCCTTCATCTTGGTCTTGTAGTTGGCACTGTATTTGGGGCAGATACCTGTTTTAAACCATGCCCTCCTTCCTCCACCTCCCTCCTTGCACATACAACATCTGCCATTCCTGGGTTTCTTGGAAATGTCATCTCTCTCTCTGAGCAGACAGACCTCTGTGGTTCAGGTGGGTGCAGCTCTGAGTTAAATGCCAGGGAGGGGGATCTTGCTGTGCAGCTGTGGGGATGTGGCAGTGTCCTGCCCTGTGGCAATCCATGCCACACAGACCACTGCTACTAAAGGGGACCCTTCACAAAGTCCCCTTGCCTCCTGTTGGTGACTCTCTTCCTCTTGTCCAAGCAGTGACAGAGGAAAAGCTCAGAGAATGCAAACCATCAGTAGCTGGTTTTGTCATCTAAATTGCAGGCTAAATGCTTTGATGTTTTGTCATCTTTAAGGTCCTTTGCTTCCAAAAACTTGCTTGCTCTGCATGTTACCTGAAAATATATATTTGAAATATATATTGCAATATATATTATTAAAATATGAATTAATGGGTGGTCACGGACACATATAATTGCCACACTAAATGAGAAGTGTGGCATATTACTGGATTTAGCTGCAGTTGAAGCTTCTTACCGTGAATCTACTGCTATCAAACTATTGATGGTTGTTCCTAAATTGAATGAACCGTGCTTTGAAAGGAAAATGAAACCATATCTGGGGGAATACAGATGGACAGACAAGTATATATCTCCTGCATATTCAGAGACCTCCCAGGGTCCCCATGATTGTGTCATTGGATTAGATGGCCAATACTTTACTGAATCCAGCTGCTCTTGTGTTCTTGCTTTCTCAGAAAATGCTGTATTCAGAATAGTAATGATACTCCTGCTTCTTCTTCCTTGCGTGTAACGCAGCTTTAGTACTCTTACCAAAACTCAAAACTGCTGTTTCCAACAGTATTGTGTGGCTGCCATGATGTGTCATCATAATTCAACTGTTTGCATTACCCAGTTTTGTATATTTAATGGAATAGTCTTTTCCCTAGTTTGCCCCATCCAACTTGGCCTTGGACGGTCCCAGGGATGGGGCAGCCACAACTTCTCTGGGCAACCTGTACCAGGGCATGCCCACCCTCACAGGAAAGAATTTTCCTCATATCCAATCTAAACTTTACCCTCTTTCAATTTAAAGACAAAATATGCTGTCCCTCTGATCCAAAAGGGCAATAAATATAGGGCCAGAAAATTGTTTTTTGTTCCACATCACCCGCATTAAATACACTGCCTTAAATTAACCTCCAGTCAGTGGAAAGGAAACTTTGCTAAAGGATTGTTCATCCCACATTAAAATCATTCTCTCCATGTCAAGTGAGTTGAGTTGCCCTGTCCATTAGCAGTGAGCAAGTCTGAGTAATTTTGACCAAATGTTTAATCTGTAGATGGCTCAAGTAAGGCAAGATGGATCTGCTCACGGGAAGGAGTGAAACTCCTGTGAATATGCAGTGGAACCCTCAGGTTCCCTCTCTGGGGCAGTGCTGTCCCACGGTAGTGATGGGGAATCCTAAAGAAGGGAAAGCCACGGTGGCATCCCTGGGGCATGGAAAGAGAACCTCCTGGAATCACGTTGTGCAGGGGAGTGGTGGGTGATCTGGGCTGCCAGCAGCTCATCTGAGGTGAGGAAAGCCAAGTGCCAGACTGTGTGGAAGTGCAGAGGAGCGGGGAGGTGTGAGAGAGTCTTTCCACCTCCACTGGCATGTGCCAGGCCAGGGATGACTGCAAGCAAATTTTCCCCAGCCTCACCTGTCAGACCTGCTGTTGCCTTTTCCCTCCCCACGCCACACGCTCTGTTTTTTGAGCACAGAAAGAAGACAGTTGTCTAAATACTCTCATGTTTTTCCCGTGGCTTGCTTGTCTTACCAAAATAAGCACTGTTAGCAGAGGAAAATTATAATTTTCCATGGAAACCAGTGGGAAAGGAAGCACATTTCAAAATAATCTCTCCACATACACTTGTGCATCTTAGTGCCTGTTGTGTTTGTTTTAGAGACGGAAAACCAGGCACAGGATGCTCAAATGATAAGCTTGGTGTCATCCAGCACTGAGAGTAGGAAGTTGAGGGCTTAAATCCCTTCCTGTTGTCTTAGTCACAGCTTCTTGTTGGTATTTTATGTAGGCTTTGATAACGTTTTTTAAACATTTGTGGTTTGGGATTTTGTTTTGTTTTGTTTGGTTTTTTTTTACTTACAGCCTGTGTTGTGGCCTTTCCATGTGAGTGATATGCATTCATCCATGCAAAATAAAATTACTCATTGTTTCACAACCAGATCATGTATTGAAGTGGGGGGATGGAGTAGGATTTAGGGAAATCAGGAACTGACAGCTTTTTCATACTGCAGAAAATGAGCTTCGTCAAAATAGGAGTTCTGTCTAGACTGGAAGATATTTCTGGGGTGTATCCAAATTGGATGGGACTGTCCATAACGCCAAAAGCTCCAGGTGTGAACACCTCACCTGATCTAAGAGCACTTTGCTAGCATGGAGTACATGTGCCAGCTGGGCAGGTTCCTTCTGTGGGAGCACTGCTGTGTTGGTGTCAACAGGGTCATACTCATGTTCAGGCAGCAAAGAACTTATCATGGAATCACAGAATCCCAGAATGGTTTGGGTTTGAAGGGACCTTTGAGATCATCTTGCTCCAACCCCCTGCCATGGGCAGGGACACCTTCCACCAGACCAGGTTGCTCAGGACACCATCCAACCTGGCCTTGGACATTTCCAGGGAATTCATCCCTCTTAAATGACATTCTGTGTTTGAAAATATGCCCACGCCACCAGACCAGGCCTTACCTTGACTCAGGCTGCATTTTGAAGCCACTTTCTGCAAATACTCCCTCTAATGCTGCAGTTGTTCATCTGCGTTTCTTTAGCTTTTCTATTAGAGATAATAATGAAAGAAATAGGTAGTTCTTCCTACAAGCTCATGTTGAACTTTGCACTGTCCTAGGTAATTATTTCTATAATGAATTTTTTTCATGTGGCATACTTTAACAATGATAGAGAGGGAAAGAAGATGGGATTTAATTTATGTTGTATCTTTGTTGCTACACTGGAGGATAAAAGTGATGGTGCTGTACATCCAACACTGTAAACAATGTTCACAGCTTGTTAAATGCTGAAAAGAAGCTTGAGAGTTTAATCATTTACAGAGGCTGTTGTTTTTATAGCAGATAAAATATTTCCTGCTATAGAACACACTGAAAATGCTCATTCTCCTGATGGGCTATTCCAGACACAGTAAGGAGCAGCTTCATCTTTTAATGTTGTTACCACAGTGCTGAACTGTCACTGCTAACACAACCCGTTGGCACTAAACCAACTCCTGATCATTGTCCTTGACTTCTGTGGGATGGCATTGATGGCAGGGGGTAAGGGCTGTGTGTGCACAATAACCATGGGAAGAAGGTGCAAGCTTTAACCAATTTATTTCTTTTTTCCCCAAAAAGGGAAAGGAGTACCAATTAAATATATAAAATCTTAGTTTCAACAGTGCAGATTACATAAAAGCAACGACAAAGTGAGTTGCATTTAGTCAATTTGAAATAAGTTCCACAATGTTTTTTTTGCCAGGGCTGATAACTCGGAGGTCTGAGACAACAATTGCAATCATTGGAGAAAGAATCTGTGACAAAGTGCAGTGTGAAATCTCAGATGAAAACATTCTGAAATGGGATGTGCTTTTATTCTTACTGGTAACAATCCCATTAATCATCTGCTACAAACGACTTGTTTTGATTTGGTGAATAGGTGTGGTCCAAACTCATCCCACTGAAGCGTTTTGTCACTGCTGCTGGTTTTGTAAGGAAAGAAGAATCTGGAAGAGCCTCTGTGCTTGAGCCACATCCCTCTGATTTTGGTTACTCAGATGTTTCATAGAGTTGGTACTGAATTAGTGTTCAGGCCTCTTTCACTTTTTCCTCCAATTACATCAATTCCTTTATTTTCATGCTCCCTTAAGACAGGTTATTTTATTTCCTGTCATTTTCATGGAACAGCCTTTTCTGTGTCTGATTAAACCTTGTTATTGATCTAACTCAAAAGAATAATTTTGATAGTCTAACCTAAATTTTTTGTTTAATCTTATCTTTACTGAAGTTACCAAGAAACAGTTCTGGGAGCAATGCAGGACACTGTCCTGTGGGTTCCTCTCTTCAGGCCAAGCTCCTAAATCAATGATGAGCCTAAATGTCAGCTGCTTCTTCTACCTGCCTCTCTCTTTGCATAAAATTTGTACAAACCTAAATGCCGTCGAACCTCAACTTCTCTTTCAGTTTGGTTGATCCCAGATGACAGATTGAAGAATAATCAGGTAGGAAATGCCATATGCCATGATCACACAAGCTTCTCTTCCAAGCTGAGCTAAAAATGACTGCTGAAGGGTAACTAGACATAATTACAAATGTGAGGCAGATCTGTGTTGCTTCACTAGGAATGTGATTCCTGCTAATGCATGTCTGTCTCTAATGTGGATGCCATTATCAGGAAGCTTCCTGTAGCTAACTACAGCTAAACTGTGCATTCACTGAGAATTGTGACGGGTGGGGTATTTTATTGTTCAATATAATCCACAATTAACGTAATTTGGCCTTTTTCTGCAAGTCATTAGCATAATAAATTGCCTAATATGCGTCTTTTATTGTGGAATAATCTCTGAGGGGGGAAAAAAGGCAATCAGGGGTGTCAAATCCTAAATTAAAATAAGCTTGGGAATGTATTTGGCAAGATAATGTTGATGAAAGTGAGAATCTGAACCCCAACTAAAGCAAAAATCATTAGCTTAGCTGCAGCATTTACAATAAATAAGCACACTGCTTATAAATGGCCTTGTTTCACTGCTCAAGTAATGAACAGGTTTGGTTTCCAGATTCAATACTGTGGTCCCTTCGCACTTGTTGGACTGTTTTTCTCATAAGTCTCTGTCTTGTCAGTCTGCACAAATCTGATTTTAAAGGAGCTGAGTGGCAAGGCTGTGGCTCTGCTTGCAGCCTCTGCTCTGCTGGGCACTTCTGTCACCTTTAGCAAATATCCTCATAACTATTAAAATTAAGCAACCGTGGTGAGGCTGGGCCAATATTTGGTCTCACAGTTGGCAGTGCATTGCTTTAAGTAATAAGAAGCCTTTCCTCATCTGTTTGTCTTACCTTCCAACTCCAAAAGCTCAGCTGAGCAGCACTTTCTAATGGAAAACATAATAACTCCATCTCAGGGAGAGAGTTATCTCCTTTGCTGCTTTGCAGCTTTCCCTATATTTGCCTCATATTTGAAAATGTAAAAATACATTATAAGTGGTTGAGATTTCTCATGAAAGAAATCATTGTGTATAAAGCTATTAGAACTTGTAAATAGAAGTTTCTCCTGAAGTGCCTTGTGTCTTGCCTTCCCTCTCAAAAAAGAGAATTAATGTGTGTGGAAAGTCTATTTTAGCTCTTCAGCTGAATTCTTCTTCCCGGGGGATTGTTCAGAAATGTACACCTACAAATATTCTCTTCCAGAAGATAAAGAAGAATAATATTGATCATAGAAAGATTTGGATTGGAAAGGATCTTAGAGATCACCTCATTCCAACCCTCCTTCCATGGGCAGGGACACCTTCCACTGGATCAGGTTGCTCCAAGCCCTGTCCAACCTGGCTTTGGACACTTCCAGGAATGGGGAATCCACCAGAGAAAAATGGGAATTGTTCTTCATCCATTCTCATTTTGAAAAACATTACACCCCAAACCTTGCTTTTTACTTAATTCCTAAGCAATAATTCCTGTCATAACCATTTCATTACTGCATTACCTACCCAAAACACCCAGGAGCCCCAGGTGCTTCGTGTTCAGGTTTGTGCCACCATTTCAAGTAGAAATAGAAACGTCCTTCCTGCTGTGTTTCCTTTGGAAAAGATATCCAAATGCCAGTCCTATCCCCAGGAAAATTAGCTGTTTCTCTCCTGATGGGCCTAATACTGAATAAAGAAGTGCTGCACACAGCCACCTGCCTCGCGTGCTTTTAACACTGTATGCACGCTGTATGCATCCCGCTCCAGATGTCTGGGAGCTATGAAATCATCAACCTTTAATTTCCCTTGTCTTCTTCAAGGAAAAAAAAAGATTCTTGATTGATAGCTTTCTTTTAAGTGAAAAGTTCTGGAAATGTGTTCCCTACACAGATAATAATCTCTCACTTGAAACACAAAAAAAAAGGTCTACTTTAATTAATTTAATACTCTCTTCTAATTTCCCCCAAAAAGCAACAGAAAGGGTTTCCGTGAGAATATAAACATTTTCAGTGGTACATCCAGTGGCTTTGGGGGTGTGGAGGGTGCTCTTTGCTTCTGTTCCAACCTGCTTGTTCAGTGGTTAAAGAAAGGTAAGCATCTTTAAGGAACTCACGGCTGGTGGTTCATCAACAACATCGCTACCCTTTCAAGGCACTTCAGTGACTCCTTCAACTTTGCATTTTGGAGGAGAAAAGATCACTCTCCTCATCCATTTCCACTTAGCGAGTCACCCAGCTGTTACACTGCTAAACGGGCTGAGAAGCTGGGAAAGGAAAGCAAAAGCAAAATCCTCGGTCAAGTTCTATTTGCAAATGACACTTCAGTAAAATGACCTTCACACAGAGAGAAGCAAAACAATGTCGAGATGGTCATTAAAAAGCTTCATTAATAGAAGCCACCGTGCCTGCAATGCTTCTGTGAAGGTGCTCAGGTGAGTTCCTCTGACTCACACTGCACTGCTGCTTTTCAGCCCCCCTTACCTGTTTCCTGCAGGTCCTTTTTCAAGTCATCTGTTCATCCCTGTCTGGCTTTGGCCTCCTCCAGGTCCTCTCAGTTTATTATTCCAGCTGGGTGGCCTTTTATTTTTCTTAGTAATTTTGTCAGTGAAGCTGAAGGCTTTCAGGGCAGGTATTTTGTTTAACAAGATGGTGATGTCTTGCTTCAACCTGCCTTAGTGGCTTTTTTGTTGCTCCATATTTATCCAGAGTAAATCTTATAGTCAATTGAAGATTGTTATGCAAATAAGTTTATCAGCTGCTTTTACAATCTCTTTTACAGTTACAGAGTTTAATTTTTATTGTATTTTTTTGCTTTACAGAGTTTCAGATTTTTCTGAGTGACTATTTTTCATCTCTTGTCCTGGGTAAGATTTGTCACCATACATATATATAAATATATAACTCTTTATATACATATATACACACTGTATTATACATACACACCTGTTAGCCTGCAACCTGATAGACTATGAGGACCAGAGATAATATAAATAGATAATATGAGAAATAGAGAAAATATAAGTACTCTGGGCCCTGAATTTAGAGAAAATATGAGCAAATTCAACTGACCTCAAAAGGAAAATATAATTTAAAAAAGAAAACCCTGTAATACTCTAAATTATTTCCCTTATTGTGTTTCCATTCCCTGAAATGAAATTCATATTGACAGATTACCCTGTACATAAAAAATAATGTCAAGTAAGTGGTGGCCATTCAGACATTAATGGTATTTGGTTTTCTCTGTGTGACAAAACCCGGATATATTAGCTTTTGCCCAGCTACAGAAAGGCAGCTATTCAAGCGTTGATGTAAGTGCACTCTTCCTATCAAATAATTTACTCCTTTCTATAAAATACACAAGACTTTATAATTACTGCCACTGTCCTTATACTGAGTAACTGTTTCTCAAATTTCAGTGAAGAGCAGTGTGAATATGTGCTGAGACTGGCTGTATCACCCAGTTACTCTGTCTCTCATACTTTTTCTTCTGCAGGTACATTGACTTGTGTAAGGAAGCAGAGCCCACATCCTGTGGGCTGTTAAAACCTTCCAGATCCCAAATAATCTGTGGGCTAATGATCTGTCCCGGAATGGGAGGGTCTCAGTTCTGCAGCAGTGTCTGAAATCTTCACAGATTCATTGAATCACAGATTGGTCTGGGTCAGAAGGGACATAAAGATCATCCTTTTCCACCCCCTGATGACAGTGAGCTCAGATTAAAATGAAAGTTCAGTGTTAGGACAGGTTTCCATTGATAGGACAAGGGGGGGAGAAGTTTCTATCCAACATTTTGACTTAAAGGAAAGATAATTTAATATTAGTTTTACTGATAGCAATCCATTGTAGGACACAATTATTGGCAGTGGCCAGTGTCACGCTCCAGTTTCTAGGACCTGCTGCTGTTTGGCAGGACCCTGCCTTGCTTGTGGCTGAAGTTTCCAGCATTGGTTTCCTGGTGTGGGACCTGGAGGTGATGTAGCAGGTGATGGGCGCCTGCTGAGGGACTGTCTCATGTTCAAGGCCATTGCATGCTGCCTGTGGAGTGGGTTTCTAGCCTTTGTCAGACATGAGATGAGATATCTGAGAGAGTCCCTTGCCACTGTCCCACGTCACCTGGTGCCTTCCTTGACCCCCTGGGTCCTGATTGGCAATGCCACCAAGCTCTCACAGTTGAAAATACTCTGTTTAGATGTTACAATTTGAATATGAAAATGATTTATGAAGCAGTTGGTGTTCCCCAGTATCAAAACCCAGGTGCCCAGTAGGGTACACTACACCAGTGGCTGTCTGTCCTTATCTCACTGTGTTTCTGTTTCCATGTTAAAAATGAGGTGACAGTGCTCTGTCACAACTTGTCTACCTGCTTACAAAGCAAGCGGGATTGCTTCTCAGCTCACAGGAGGATTCACACACTGCTGCCTTTTGACTGAGTATTAACTTTTCACAAAACTCAAGCAAGTCTCAAGGAAAACAGCTGCTTTACCACAGCCCCATGCCCTCCCTGCAGACACTTGTTCCCTCATTCTCCCAGCTGAAGGCACTCATCTTGTATATCTGTCACACTGTCAGCCCCTTATAGAGACACCTCACAGTGTCCTGGCTGATGCTGCTAAGGTTGTTAAGAGGCTGATTACTGCCCAGTCTGAAGTGAACGTCCTTCTGACACATCCCATCATCTCAGAAGCATGTTGTGCAGGCAGATGTTGTTAATTTTTGAGAAGCTCTCACACACTGCATGGTGAGTGCCAGAGAAAATCCTTTGAAAAAATGAATAATTCTGCCTTCAAAGCAGCACTCAGTAAATAAGGCATAGAGCACCACGCTGGGTCTCCAGCAGAAGTAAAAAATAGGGAATGGCTGCTTTTTCAGGGAGCATTGTCTCTTTGGAGAGACAGAGGGATCATAGAGTGGTTTGGCTTGGAAGGGATCTTAGAGATCATCCCATTTAATCCCTTGCCAAGGGCGGGGACACCTCCCACCAGCCCAGGTTGCTCCAAGTCCCGTCCAACCTGGCCTTGGACACTTCCAGGGATCCAGGGGCAGCCACAGCTTCTCTGCCCAACCTGTGCCAGGGCCTGCCCACCCTCCCAGGGAAGGATTCCGTCCCAATATCTAATCTAAACCCATCAGTTTAAAACTATTCCCCCTTGTCCTGTCACTAGCTGTCCATGCAAATAGTCCCTCTCCCTCCTTTTTATAACCCCCTTTAGGCACTTGAAGGATGTTAATGTCATGAAGACTCTTCTGCACTGCAGACTTACAGATGGCAGTGGCAAATTGCTGACAAACTAGCTGAATCCTGGAATTTCCTAACTTTTTCAGGATTTGGATTCACTGCCTCAATAATACTATTTTATTACTCTTTGCATGTAGGCTGTGTGCATTTGGTTCTCTTTACGCTCTTCTCTTTCCATAATGTAGTTTTGGAGGAACCATGTGAGAGAGCCTTTCTTTCTCCTGTGAGCCCCGGTGGGCTTACACTTATTATAAATGTATTTATGTGATGAATGAACTTACTTTGGTTTACGTTTAAAATGTTTTCTGCATCCTCAAACCATTCCAGACAAATGCCACAGTACAGCCGAGGAGCAGTTTCACGGTACAAAGCAGCATTCCCATGCAAAGCTGTAGCTGGGGCTGTTCTGCCATGGGGCCCTCTCCAGGGCTTTATAACTGTCACAGTTTTACATCTAATTGCTCAGGTCTCCGTAGTTAAGGGACAAACGCAGCCCTTGGAGCGAAACAGGGATGCAGGGCGAGGCCAGCTGTGTGGCTGGCATGGGGAGAGTCTCCTGGCAGCACAGGGCAGCTGCAGGGCACAGAGCTCTACTGCTGGCTGCCTGCCTCTGGGAACTGCTGCTGCTGCTGCAAGTCGGATAACAGGATGGTGAGAGAAACGCTCTGCTTCCAATGCTCACAGTCCCCAGGAGAAGGCTGATATGTATCCTGCAGATGTAGCTTTGCCCTGTGCCAGAGCACTCTGGAGATGGAGCCGTTCTGCAAAGTTGCTGCGTGGAAAGAGAAGGCACTTTGTGCTCCCTCCCTGCACTGCAGATGTGCTGCCACTGGGTCACCCTGAGTTCAGGGATGGTTTTATCATTTTCTCTGTATCCTTGCCCTGGCTATGTGGCTTACATTTTCAATCCCATCATTAATTGTGCTTTACTTTCCACTTTAACACACTCGTCCTGATCTTCTCTGTTAAAAGCCATTTGTTCCTGTTCCGGAACATTTCAGGCTGAAGAGTTTCTGCCCACTGAGACTGGCCCAGGCTAATCACATTCCACACAGAGGAATTTGGATTTGCATTAGAAAGCAGCACTGGTCTATCTGTTTCAAACACTAAGCCCCAAAGAAGAGGCTGAGATGTCTCTTCCGAAGAAGCAGATTCTGAAATATCCTCCTTGTAAAGTTTGGCTTCACTGAGCAAGTGCACAGGTAAAAGAGAGGTGAGTGGAATGTCAGCTGTGGTACTGTAAGTACAGTAAGAGTACTCAGTACTCAGACCTGCACACACCTGATGTTTCACTCACATCACTAACTTGGAGTTAGAGAACTATCCAGTGCTCAGGGCACGTTTGAAGAATTTAGAAACCATGTGATGTTTGCTACATTAAGGTAAATTCTGAGATTAATTGTCCTTCACAGTCAATAGCAGCTTAAAGTTTGCCTCAGTAAGTCTTTGTCTGACACATATTGATGTTCACCAAACCAAGAAATCGGTGCATGCATTTTAGAAATATTCTCACCATGTGAAGTCACAAGCATGGAGTTATTCTGCTTCAAGATTTTAGTAGTAAAATGGATTTTACTTAGTCTGAGGTCAAGGTGAAAGTTACTACTTGCCTTCTGAGATGCAATTTGTATCTTTCCCTTGATTTATTTGCAGGAGCTGTCATGGATTTTCCTTTTGTGTAACCAGACTAATTCAAATTGGTTTTGCCTCTCTAATATTGCTAATTTCTTTGGAGATGATAAAAAGACTGAATAATATATTTGATTATTTTTGGCCATTGGCGTGGCAGAATTTTGCTGCAGAAAGAAATCACCCCCATTTCCTCACAGTTGTATTTATTGGCTTGAGAAGGAAAACCAGAACATTATGGTCACATCTCCTATAAATCTGGCACATGTTTCATACAGAGAGAGCAGAAGTGATAGTATCATTTGGGTTGTCTCTGAAATCACTTTAACAATATCCATTCCTGTCTGCAGTCATTTAGACTTGTGGTACTACAAGGTTGATATAATTTGAGTAGTATCTGTGACACTTCAGTACTGGATTCATGAATCAGTAAAACAAAGGAAATCTACTTTATAACATGTCATTAAGATACTGTCTTTTCTTAGGTATACAAGGCTAAATTTCCATGGGCTCGGATAGCCATTTTTCACCTCTACCAAGCAAGGATAAAATGTTATTCTATTGGGCCTTATATGTCAGCTTTTGTTTAGAGAGCAAGTGGGTGACTACAGAAAGTTGGACGTGCTGGAGCTCTACATACACCTTGCTCATGGCAGCATCACTTGGGCTAATACTTGAAATAGATTTTTTCAATTTTATGGTGAAATTTCTCAGCCTAAGACTGTGCATGAGTGCCTGTGAATGCTATATAAAAGTTAGAGACAGCCTTCCCAGGTTAAAATATCAAAAATTAAAAAACACACACAAATAAAAAGACCCAAAAAGCAAAACAACAACAAAAGAGGATTAGGAAATAAAGCTGGAATGGTGTAATAAACAGATTTCAAAAGCATAAACTTTAATAATATTATTTTAAGTGATCTGTGTGAAAACAAAAAGGTGGCCAGAGAAGTACACAGAGAAGTGTGTATTTGTCTTGGGGAGTGAGTGAAGAGGAGAGTGGAGGGAGAGAGGGAGAAATAAGAAAATAACATCAGCTGCTCTGTGTTAGTCTCTTTGCCTTTGGTGTTTAATATCCAGCTTTTTGATAATCTATGAATAGCCACTGGATATTTTTAAAATATACCATACCATGTCCCTACTAGAAAAAGGACAAACTTGTAATATGAATCCAAGAAAGTAAATGTAAGAAAAGAGCCCCAAAACACAACCATAGAAAAAGGGGCAACTATGATCCTCTGTTTCGTTGCAGTGCCCACCCCTGGGCAGCACTGCCAAATACAGTGCCATACAAGGTTTTAAATTCTCCTAGTTGTCTCATCCTAGCTTGAAAATGAGGCAGATAAATGTTAATGAAGGGCATGTTCTGTGCTAGGAAGATATTATTCTCCTAAATTAGGAATCTTATAACTAGAGAGAATTAATAGAAACATATCTTTGTTTATCTCAGTGCAAGATTGGTACGGAGCTTCTGCATGTGGCAAAGAGCTCGGAGTTGTTATCTATAAATGGGTAAGTATCACTTAATGATTCCTTTCTGCTCAGAGTAGGGTCACAGGAAAGGGAGAGTATCTCAAACCCCTGGTGACTGTTCAACCCTTCAGGAAGGTCACTAAGCCCTGTGCTTACTTTAATTGAGCTCTAATGTGGTGGTGGCTAAAAAAGGCTCAGCTGGTGTGCCAGGGCACAGGGACAAACACTAATGAGATGCATGCTTTGCTCTGCAGCTCAAGTTTTGGGTTTTCTGCATTGAGCACTTTGTCCTCGCCGTGGACATAGACAGCACACACACAGGTTTCCTTTCTCCCGTAACTGCATCTAACACAGTTGCCTTCTGATGTTTTGTATCTTCTTCCACCAAGTGGGGAAAAAATTGGGGAGTAACTGGAGAAATGGTGCTGGTGGGTTCCTGTGTAGAAATTTTTGGTTATGTGTGCTCTTTCATCTGTTTATTAAACATTAATGACTCTAGTGAGTTACAGCACAAGAAGTGTGAAATTGTGCAGGGTTCCACATGTTGTGTTGTGTCCCTATCTTGCCACAAAATCAGAGTTTGGTGAAACAGTCATCACCAGATTTCTTAGACTAGCAAAAAGGAAAATGGTGCAAAAACTAATTTTTCACCAAAGACATGTTGTCTGTAAGAGTACAGGTGGCTGATCATCACTTGTCATTCTTTTCCTCAGCGTCTTAACCTTGTTAGTGATGGGCTCCTTCAGAGTGACCAATTCCTAAGCCTTTATTGTCAACAGGAACTTAAAGAGAGGCTGTGGCTGCCCCATCCTGGGAAGTGTCCAAGGCCAGGTTGGACAGGGCTTGAAGCAACCTGGAAGGTCTCCCTGCCCATGGCAGGGAGATTGGAACAAGATGGTCTTGAAGGTCCCTTCCAATCCAAACCAGTCTGTGATTCTGGGATTCTGTGATTCTATGAACTACAGTGATGACAATAATATCCCAGGTTTTCTTCTCCTCCTCTTCCACTTCACTTTCCACCTTTTTGCCAGGCCATTTCTCCTTAAAAAACCATTTAGCCATGCAACAGGCTCTCCTGCACTTCCACCTGACACCGGCAGTGCTTTGGCATCATTTAGCCTGCACAGAATGCTGCTGAAGATACAGCTGGAATTAGGTCTTTCACAGGTTTCTTTGGTAGCTCTTATTGAATGCTGGGGAAAGTAGCAGATTGGAACTGTACAAGTTTAGAAGAGCTCCTTCAGTCCATACTATTCTTTGTCCTTATGAAAGTGCTATTAGAGCTGATGTGTTGACAGCTGTTGAACTGAACCTGCTGGTAATTAGACGTCTCTGCTGTAGTGGTGCCCCAAAAGCACAAGGAGCTTCATTCCTTTTAGCAAATTATAGGAAAGGCAGCTTTCAGTGATTGTCGATGGCTCTGGCCTCCTTGAGGTGTAATTATGTGACATTCCTGACTCATTGTGAGATCTCGGAGTACAGATCACGGATAAAAAAAGAGGAGGGAGAGAAAGTGCTTGCTACAGACTGGTGAGAGCACAAGATCATCTGCAATTTTCACCTCTCAGGCTACTGTCTGAGGCTCTAATACAGCTATTTTCCCCCTTGAAGTCTAGGACAGCCCTTCTTATTTGCATTTCTTATATTCTTTCTCATGACTACCATCTAATTGGTTTGAATGGTGCCCTAATTAACACCCATGTGACCTTGTTGACTTCAGTCCTCCCCCTTCAGAACTGTCTCCATCCACTTTCTAGAAGGATCAAGATGGGGCTTTTCTTAATTTAAACACCAGGTAAGGGGTTTTTTTTAGATGTTACACCATCTTACACAGTCAGCAAGTTCCACTCGTAATTAACCTCCAGCCATTCTCATACTCATGTACGCTCAGGAAAAAAAACAGGAGGCTTTTCTCTCTCACTCATCCAGGTTTTCAGTGTGAGGACTGTCCTTTTTCATGGCCCTTCTCCAGTGTTTTATACCTGTGAGGTATGTAATTTTATTTCAATTCAAATTTATATTTCTGAATTCAGTGACTGGCAATTGACTGTAGAAATTGTTACCAGGTTAGTCATCCAGATTATAGTCAAGAGTACTCATCCAAATAGAGACCAAACCAGTGTCAAGGAAGTGGCAAACCCACTCTAGCCTTCACAGAGTGAACTATTTGAAATCAGACATTGGTCCTGGTCCAGGTAGACTGGTATCCAAATAATAAAGCAGAGCAAAAGATGTTATACTTCGAAATACAACTCAGGCTACCGGAGAGCAGTGGAGCACTAGGACTGCTAGGCAGAGTTTCTCTAATGTAGTCCCTTATTGCCACAGCCATCATTTAAGGAATGCTAGAGGTGTAAGAGATTTTAGAACCACAGCAGGAAATCTTTTTTTCACTGAGATTCTTGGTACCAAATTATTCTCTTTCACTTTGACACAGTGCAGTCTAAGGGAGGATTTTTGGGATGCTCTTACGTGAGCAAACAGGCAGAAAATTTCAAAGGAAACAACCCATAGAAAAAGTAATTTCTGTTCAGGCAGTGTCTAAAAAGTCATTGCATAATTAGCTAGATTACTCTCCCAGGTTTGTTTTATTTTTCTTACAGGAAGATAAATTGTCTACTTATGCCATGAGGAGCCCCCTCGTAACTCACATTAGCCAAGAAAGGCTTTAATTTCCCTCCAGGCTCACTTAATGTTCTCTGTCCTGTTCCTTTCCCGCATTACAGCCCAGTCATTAGTTTCCATAACTCTCCTCAGACTGGTGTCCTCACTCATTTCCTTTGCTCTTTGCTCATTTGCTGTGACAGCACACTCTGCAAGGCTCAGCAATCCACACGAGCTGGCTGGTTCCCACGGCTGTAAGTCTCTGGGCAGATGTATCGAGCCAGGAACCATAGCAAGATGAAATGCATTGTGCAAACACCTGAGCTGGGATCACTGTAGCTCTACTGTGCTCATTTAGTATTATAGTAAACAGATGTTACTTATTTCACTGAGAGGAACAAAGGAGACAGCTGTAATGTTCCTGTGGATTTTCAAACCATTTTACCTTTCATTCGTTTTCCTGTCTTCTTTTCATCTTCTGTTATTATTAGTGTTTAATTCAAACAAATTAAATAACTCTTATTTTATGTTTCTTTTCTCAGCACTTTCTAAACACCTGATTGTTTAGAAATTAAATATTTCCTCTCTTGGGAGGTTACAAGCTTTGGAACCATGTCAAAAGTCAATTAGTTTTTCTTCTTTAACATGACTTAAAACATTGAAGACCACAGCCTTCAGCTGTCAAGTTTATCTGCCCTCCACATTCAAGGCAGCACTTGAGATACTGATTGTACCTTCAAGACTGAGGAACCAGCACTTAAAGGTTGTTTTTTTGGATTCTTTTGGGGTTTAAAATGAGATGATCTTTAAGGTCCTTTCTAATCCAAACCATTCTATGATTCTATATTAGAGTAAATAATTGAGAGAGGATTTGAGTTACTCAGTGATCAGCCACCATAAAATCTGGACTTAGAAACTGCCATTTCTAGAATGGGAAGAGATGTGATATTTACCATTTTCCTAATTGCAGTCTCTCAGTGTTTCCCCACATTCATTCTCAGCACAGCATGCTTCAGTTTGTGCTGAGGGAAGTGTGATGACAAACTAGTTGTTATTAGATTCTGTCTTGATGATGCTCCCTTGGTTTCAGTATAATACCAACAGGGACAAATATGGCTCAGTGGGAGAGAGAAGGAAAATTGCTTTACCAAAAACATGTCTGTGGTAATGCAGAATTCTAAACTCTAGGAAAGTGTTTCTGTTCCTCTTTTTGTCAAGTTAAAAATTGTTCCCTTTATTTGTGGTGCTTCAGTTAAATTATGTGTGCATTAGCATTTATTTATCTTCTTCATTTATTTACTCAAAACAGGCTGCAAGTCACTGTTTAATGCATTCAGTGGCATTCTTCTCTGTGTCCTACCTTGAGTTCTTACTGGGCTTTTGTAAGCGAGACATGTTACAGCACTAACACAACCATGAACCCCAACCCAGCCAGACCTTTTGTAACACTTAAATTGCCCAGATTTTCTTGTGTTGGTTCTTTGTGTGTCTGATGTATTTGCTTCTAAGCAGTTAATAGCACAGCTCCTGTTCAGTATTCCATGCAAAGCCAGAGTCCAGAGGCAATGCTGTAATGCTCATGACCTGAGACCAGACCTTCTTGGAATGTTTTTTTGGCTTTTTAAACCAGCTATTTAGACACCTCACTATTGCAGAATGATGCCAGGAAAAACTCTTTTTCCACATGGAAATCACATTTTTATCCACTAGATGAAAAGTATGATTGACATTATATGAGAGAAAGCCTTGTGTATGCATATTCAGTGTATGACTGCCCATCTCTCAGACTTCAAATTAGATTGCTGTTCAGATTATTTTCAATGATGACAAAATGTGGAGCAATTTTGCTGGTTATGATAAAGTACTTTTTATTTAAAACACCAATTTAACTTTATTTCAGTACATAGAATAGCTGAACATACTTTCACTTCTTACCACATCCAGAGTTTACTTCATGTCATTTTTCTCATGTAAGTGATTAAGGCTGCATTATATTCTTTTAATGGGCATATAATTACTTTTTGAAATGATGTACAGACAGTCATTGCTGCTACTTCACATGCAGTAGCAGTGTCCAGTAAAGAGCAGGGTCTGAGTTAAGCCAGCAGGTAGTCAGAAAAGGAGACTCTGGTGATAGGGAGTTTAGATCCTACAGAAGGAAGCAAATAGTGGCATATTCTACCCAGTACACATCACTGCAGACAGGTTCTGGAAAGCAGTTTTCCCTCCTCTTGTAGGAAGAGGTTTGTTGTTGTCCTGGGCACTCTGATCTAATAGATCAGAGAGAAGGAAAAGTGTTGGTAACTGAGGAGAGGGAAGAAACAGTAAATAAGGATGAGAAAAATTGTTGAGATAATAAAGTAAGCCACAGTCACGAAGGGCACAGGTTTACCAGGACGAGAAGACAGGCTGCAGTGCTGCTGGGAGCAGGCTTGGACTTTTGGATTGACTGCTCAGGGGAGCAGCCCCAGCTCCTGGTGTCTGCACCAAGCAAATGATTTCACGTGGATACCTCCAAGGACTTCAGCAAAGAGCAAAGCAGTTCCTCGGAAGAGGCAGTGCAATGCAAAGGCTACAGAACTAGATCCAAGAGTGGTGGGGGAGTGAATGAATTCCACCTTTCAAGCAGCTCATGTACTACAGGTTTGGTTTACCCGGACTCTGAGGGCTTTCCCTCTCAGGCTTAGCATTCCCTGCCTGGCAGCTCGTTGTCCCAGGAGTCCTGGGTGGCTCTGCCCCAGGGAGAGAGGTGGCAGCTCCACACCCCATCCCACAGGATATGCAGGCAGGCACAGCAGGAATCACAGCTGGACCAGGTGGTGGGTTCCAGGATTAGCAGCTCTGCAAGGCCTAAGGCAATGCACCCACCTGCTTTGGGCAAACAACAAATGGATGGGTTTTATTCTCTTTGTCCTTTTCTGTAAGGAGCAAAGGGAATGAAAAAGACCACTCAGCAAGCAAACTTTTTTTTAAAGTGTTGTGACATCATTTTAAAAAACAATGTGTTCTCACAGTTTATTTGTTACAAAACCAAAAAATAGCAAGTCACAGCAACTGGCAGATCCTTGCTGTCAGGATTTGGTGACGCCAGCAGTAGCTGCAGCAGATGGAGAGATGCAAACATTCTGGAAGCTTGGACAAATGGATTTGCTGGAGCTTGAGAAAGCAGTCCGTGAAGTTCTTTTTCGTCCTTAAGTGTAAGATTTCTTAATACTTTCTGTGCAAAGGAGTTTGGGATGTGACAGTGCTTTTGGGACCAGGCCAGCTTTCCATCCAGCAGGCTGCTCTGTTGACAGTGGCTATCTATGAAGCATATGCCAGGAATGCTGCAAAGGCAGCAGCAAAAGTCAGTTTGCTTATAGTGGAGAGAAGGAGGATGTTTGCTTATTCTCTTGCTGTGGTAATCATAATCATTGCAGAAAGATGGAGTCCAGAGCTGGATAAGCATCAGGGGTTACTAACCTGTGGATATACAAGCAGAGTAGCTGGGACCTGCATCAACAAGAAAGGTTTATCTTTTGCCACTTTAATACCACTGACATTTGCTGGTGAATTCAGGGGTGTCACAGGGGTCTCACTGTACCAGCACGTGTCGAAGATGTAACCACAGAGCCCTGGTGCCTCAGACTGATAGCACTGAAGGATGCAATGAATGCTGATGAATCACTATATAAGAGACAGCTTGAGAAGTCTCTAAAAGAAAAACACTTCTTACCATGTTTCTCTGGACCCATCCTGACTTACTGGGAAGTTCACTTCATATCTGTAAGATCAGAAGTACAGTGAGGGTATCACAGAGAACAGAATGAGGAGGGTGTTGTTACTTTACCAAAAGCACTCAACATATGCAGGGTTTACAGACAATTCTCTCTGGAAATCCCTTCTCAGAGCACATAACATTACTTTGCCTTCTCTGTAGACCCACAAAGAGATTAACCCCCGCAAAAAACTGGTGATTTTTGGGGCTGCTGAGGGTGACTTGCTCATCTGAAATGGGACATGATACAGGACTAAGGGAGCTTGACAGGTCAGACGACTGGAATTGCAGCCTTACATGGAGAGTTCCCTGTCACAAGGAAGCACACATGTCCTCTAATACTGGAGTTTATCAGTAGAAACCATGAACACAAGGTGTTCAGATCAAACTAAGCTGGGAATATATGAGATCCTACTCACTGGACTAACTGCAAGTCATAACTACACTAGTAAAATAGTGTCAGCAATATATGCATGGATATTAGGCTGGTTGTCCCCTGTGCTGTGCAGTCTCCTGGTTCATCTTTACTAGGAACATAAATAAGTGAAAAGACAGAGTAATAAATTAGAGGAAAGTAAATCAGAGCTGAGAAATACTTAACTTTTCAATAATGCCCTAACAGGAATAATGGAAGCCAGGCTTTTGTTTCTCTGTGTCTGGAAAAGGTGGTTTTTACATGCAGCAAAATTTATCTCCCCCTTTCCTCTGTATCTTAATTTCCTCACCCAGCAGGGTTCTGACTCCGTGAGGAAAATGAAATTCCTTGTGCTGCTTACCCAGTCACAGAGGATATGTGAAGGATACACAGACTTAGCCAGTCATTGCTTTCTCTTTCAGGGACCAGCCACAGTGATTTATTTTCTTTTATGTGTCATTTTTATATTATTGCCTAAAACTCATTTTGGAGTTGGAACACAAACTGAATCAAAGAAATATTTGCATCATCATTATTTAAAAAACCAAATCTTTCTGTTTATGCAAAGTTGCTATTGTTTTCTCTTGGGAAATTTCTCCCTGGTTTTTATCATAACCTAAGCCATGATCCCACGTGTTTCATTTCCCACAGACACCAGTGACAACAGGCAAAGCTCAGTGATCAGGTGCTCCTGTCCATGGAGGCACTCTGGAAAACGCAGCAGAACAGCTGTCTGCAGAGCAACTGAGGAGCCAGACACAGGACCTGGGCAGAACCTCAACTAACCCCTCTTTTAAGGTTAGTTTTCTCCTGGAGCAGTGAAGGGCAGCAATCCTGTGGGAGGATGTCTGAGTCCATGGGGGTGGAACACGGACTTTTCAGAGAGCACGATATTCATTTATTTTAATTCTCTCTAGTCGCGTTGGTGGGAGTCTTGTTACTGAACTGTGTTGCACCATTCTGTATTGCAGAGAAGAAATAATTATGTGTTTTAAAGAAGTCTACAGATAGAAATAATATGTATGTATGTATGCAACATACACATGATGCCTTTTCATTAACTTGGGAAAGATTATTCGCTTCTTTGTTGGAGGAAATAGAGGGTTAGGCATGATCTGTCATGAACTGCTGTAGGTGAATAAGACTGTGGTCCTCCTGTGCAGGAGCAGTGAAAGACTTGACAGCTAATTATTACAGCCTTGTGCTGGATAGTGGCCAAGGTGTATACAGTTTGACTGGATCTTGAAGCAAAAACGATGTGGTGAGCTGGCTTGATGTGTCAAGGCAGAACACACAAAGCCACAGTCTTGGGGCATTGACAGTGAATTGTGCTTCTGTGTCCTTTGGGCTTTTCTCTCCTGTTCTAACCTCATGTTTTCACTTAATGGGCGGGAGTGAAAAGCAGAATGTTGTGGGATGTCTGTGCTGTGACTCACTCTGAATAACATTTCTATCAGTGACCTGGAGGAGGTGAGGAAGTGCATTCTCATCACAGCTGTGAACAACAACAAATTGTGGAGGGGTTTTACATCCTTGGAGGTTCTCAGGATCTGAATTGATAAAGCCTTGAGCAGACTGGTCTGGCCTCAGAGCTGGCCTTTGAGCAGGAGTTTGGATCAGGGGCTTCCTCAAACCCCTTCCATCTACAATCCTTCTGTGAGCCTCTGTGTCCAGATGCAGTGATCCTGCCTTTTAAAAAAGCCTGTTCTGTGCCACTACAGCTTGCAGCTCTTTCCCTGTGGGTTGGTGCTCCTGTGAGACACTGAACTGCAGCAGTGTGGCCTGTGGTGCTGGAGTCAGGAGTAAGTTGTAAAGAAGGAGTACTGAAGGGCTTTGTTTGTCTGACATAGAGCAGCATTCAGAAAGAGATGGTCCCAGGAGAGGCTGAACCTGGGTCCTTGACAACCGGGTTTCACAGTGTCACCTTAAGCTGGCATGGTTAAAACTGCTTTATTTTTTGTTTTGGCCAGGGTTTTGTTTCCAAATGTCAGAATCTTTTCTTAGAGAAGTTTCTGCCTACTGCCCTCTGAGGTCTGTAGCTGCATTGCTGATGTCCCCAAACACTGGGGCTGCCATGGTACAACAATGTGAAGAGGTTTAGAGAAAATTATTACATCCTTGCTCTTGAGGGTTTCAAAAACAGGGTTTGAGAATCAGCAGGACCAGTACAGAAGGAAGAATGAGCTTCAGCACACCAACGCTTGATAGATAAAAATGCATTTATGGTCCAGGGAAGGGAACGGAGCTGGGGAAGGGGCTAGAGCAGCAGGAGCAGCTGAGGGAGCTGGGGGGGCTGAGCCTGGAGAAAAGGAGGCTCAGGGGGGACCTTCTGGCTCTGCAAGTCCCTGCCAGGAGGGGGGAGCCGGGGAGGGTCGGGCTCTGCTCCCAGGGAACAGGGACAGGAGCAGAGGGAACAGGCTCAGGCTGGGCCAGGGCAGGGCCAGGGGGGACATCAGGAGGGATTTGTGCCTGGAAAGGGTGGTCAGGCCTTGGCAGGGGCTGCCCAGGGAGGGTTGGAGTGCCCAGCCCTGGAGGTGCCCAAGGCAGGACTGGCCGTGGCACTCAGAGCTCTGGGCTGGGGGACAAGGTGGCATTTGGTGAAGCACTTAATGATTTTGAAGTTTTTTACTGGCTTTAATGATTCTGTGATATAACCTAAGAGTTGGGAACCCATAAAGTATGAACCTTGCAGCTTTTTTGTAAATCTGTTCTTAAGCCTCTTTGGATTTTTGTAAAGAATTTTTCAGATTAAGATCCAATCTCAGGCTGTTTTAAATTCTCTTGTAGTCTCTTGTACTATTAGGCATTCTTGGTTTTTTGGATGTCCTAAAGATGTCGGTGTTGTCTGGTGGTAGCATTGGGTTAGAACAGCAGCAGGATCTCAGTTGTTACTTTAGTTCTAAAACACTTTGTGAATAGGCATTGTTAAAGGACAGAGAAGAGCTGTACTGGCTTGGTTTTGAGCAACAAACATAATCCAGTTTGTTTCCAGAACTTCAGGGGCTGTGAATCCCTGTTTATCATGTGCTTATGTTATTGCTCTCCAATCCGTTCTTTCCAAGACACAGGAGTTGCAATCTGGACAAGGCCAGAGCTCCCCTCAGCTGCCTCAAATGGCAGCTGACAGTAGGCTCTGCAGAGGGATACTGGGAAGATCTAAAGCCCAATTCTGGAAAAACAGCTACCTATTAACAGCTGTTAACTTCTGGTCTGAAATGGGAGTGAATTATTAGACTAAAGTGAAGAGAGCTTATGAATCACAGAATCATAGAATGGTTAAGGTTGGAAAAGACCTTTAAGAGCATTGTGTCCAACCAGCAACCAGCACCTGTTCACCACTAAACTATGTCCTCAAATCCCACAGCCACTCAGTTATGAACAATTCCAGGGATGATGATGCAGCCACTACCATGGGCAGCCTGTGCCAATGCTGATAACCCTTTCCAAGAAGAAATTGAACCTAATATCCAGTGAAAACCTCTATGGGTTCAACTTGAGGCTGTTCCCTCTGC
>WBMV01005500.1:862197-901522 GCA_013396655.1 Campylorhamphus procurvoides | reverse complement strand
TTATCTCTTGCAGCGGCGTCTGCCGCTCCTTGACAGACGTAAGCGCGGAGCGGAGATCCCCGCCCCGGCCCGCTCCCCCCCGCCCTCCCGGGCGGCCCCTCCGCCTCGTCCCGGCCCCCTCCGCTCCCGCTCCCCGCTGGTGGGCAGCTTTTAAAGAGCCCTTTCCACGCCGCCCTACCCCACCCGGGGAGGGGAGGCCCCCCTGCCCGCCGCTGGGGGCACGGCGTGTATATGTGTGTGTGTGGTTGATGTCATGCGTGACCGAGACACCGCGTGGGGCTTCTCCGCTTTCTCCCTACCCCCTTTCCCACCCGCTGAAAACCACGGGAAGGGCCCCACGTGGGCCGTGGAAGGGGCCGGGCCCCGCGGAGGTTCCGCGCGTGGCGTGGGGCCGCGGAGGCGCTGCCCGAACGCAGCGCGGAGCTTCACCCACTTCAAACCCCCTCTTCGTGCGCTCTTTTAAGCTCGGCGGGCCCGGGCAGGATGTTTATACTGCGCAATGTAAACACGGGCTCGGGGGTGCTTTAATAAAAAGAAATCGGCGAAAACTGCCGCTGCCTCGCGAAATGCCCTTTTCTGCCTCCGCCGCCGCTCCGGGGCCCGGGAACGGGCTCCGGACCCATCGGCTGCTCCGTGACTGCTTTAGGGATGAGGGTGGGTTGTTTTGTTTCGGGGTTTTTTTTTTGGGGGGTGTATATAAAACTGTGCTGGAGTTTCGCAATTGAATGCCCGGAGGCTGATGCTGAGCTCCGGCGATGCCACGGGCACACACAGGGGTGGGGGGAAGGAGAATAGAGAGGCAAAGGGGTAAAGACCCCCTTTTTTCCCTCCCCTCCCCCCCAAAATGCCGCTTTTTTGAGCATCGTGCCACCAGGAGAGCTGTCACTCGAGGTAAGTCGCTTGAAACCTTTGTCACCTTCTTGCGGACCGCGCGTGGAAACCTGCGCTGCGGGGGGGGTGGGACTGTGGGTGGGCACGGGGGAAGAATCCTGGGCTTTCAGGGCTGCTGATGTGCTGGCTGCTGCAGCGAGCTCCCTTCCGAGATTGGGGAAAGGAAGAGAGAAAGGAAGAGGTGGAAAAAAAAAAATACACCCCACCCCAACCCCCTTGCAGGCCTCGCCGCAGTGCTGTGGGTGCACCCTCTGCAGAGACAGAGGGGACACCCTCCACAACACACACCCCCCGGTCTTCCAGATTCGCTTTTCAAGTTTTTAATGATAATTAAATACCTTTTAAAGGAACGATAGATACCGATCGGGTTTCCAAACTCCCTTCGCGTTATTGGCGAGCAGTTGTGAGCAGCCACCGGGGCGCCTGGCACATCTGTGGCACAACCAAGAGGGATTTCACATCAGGGCTGACTTTTTGGTTTGGTTTTTTTTTTTCTCCCCGTCTATCCTCCCTCTTCCCCTCCTTTTCCCCCTCTCCGCAAAAAAACACCAAAAAAAGTTTTCCTGCAGAAAGCACCGGCCCTCCGGTTCCCGGTGCAAGGAGATGGGGACAGGCATGGGAGAGCCCTGGGCAAACCCCAGGCCGAGGGCAGGTAGCCAGGAAAGGGGTGGGAGAAGGTTGGGACAGTTATTTCTGGAGCTTTACCCTTGAGGAGGAGGAAAACGAGCAGCTCCGGCTATCCGGGACGGCGCGGCCGCCGCTCCCTCCCGCCCGGGGCCGCCGACACGGAGCAGAGTGCAGAGCATCGCAGCTGCTCGGGAAGGGGGGAAACCACCGAAAAAATCACTTTTTTGGGAAGCGATCACCTTCCCCGGTGCTTACAACCCCGAGGAGGCTGGTGCAGAATAGCCCCTCTGCTTCTTGCTGTATTTCTTTCCTTTTTTGCTGTGGGAGAGCATCGCTGACCCTGAGCCTTGCTGCCCATCGAATGTCCCCCCCTGGATCGCGAAAGGAGTGGTTTTCTTTGTTTTATGTCATTCTGCGACTGAATTTCCCTGATCTGCCCCCAAAACACTCTCGGATGGAGCTCGAAACACAACATAAAGAGCTCGTGGAACACCCACGTTCAAAACGGTCCCCACGGGCAGTGTTTCCACTGGGAAATAAAATACCTCCGAGTGAAATAACCCCCAAACTCTCCGTGTAAAAAACTATTTCCATTCAAAGAAAATCGGTTCCTTCTCGAGTGCCCATTCCCCCTGTCTCAGTATCTTTCAGGAATGCGAAGGTTTGGTTTCTGATGTATTTATGAGAGCCAACCAACATAAAAAATGGGAATATGTAGCTGCGGGTTCTATAGGCCTCGTCGTGGGAATAGCAGAAACGTTGCAGGGTTTTAACCACAGCCCAAGAGTAGGGGAAAGGAGAGTTTTGGGGAGGAAAAGTTGGTTCATGGCTGGTGTGTGAGGAAGAGGATGGTGCATGGAGGAACGGGATTAGTTTTGGTGTAGTTTGCTCGTGGTTTGGGTGGGTGAATCAGGTCCTCCCCCAGCCCCCGACTGGGAGACATGAAAGGAAGGGAGAAAAAGAAGAAGAAATTACAAAAACTAAGCTATCATCTGGCGTTATTAGCCTCGCTAATCCCGTTCGGAGCCCGTTTTACCGGCCCCACGAACACCCCCAGCCCCGCTGCGCTTCCCAACCGGCTCCTTCCCAAACCCGCTCCCCTTCCTTCCCCCTCCCCGAAACTCGCGCCGTGTTTTGTGTAAAAATAGACAAATCCGAGCTTTCTTCCTTTTCCTGCGCCGAAGGTATTTTTACTAGCTAATTGCTTAAGTGAAGTCAACTTTGCAACCAGGCCGGGTGTAATCCGAGTATGGAAATGTATATAGGTGGTATTGTTAGAGGCGGGCTGGGTGCTGCTCCGAGAGGGGCCGGGGTGTTCCTGCGAGCCTGGACCACCCAGGGCGAGGGGAGTGACCGCCTCATGTCCCCCTCCCCGCTGCCCTGCTTTGCATTAACACCACCCGCAAGACCCCCTCTCCCTTCTTCCCCAGCACCAGCCTGTTTCCCTCTGGTTTTTTGTCAGTCGCGGCCGTCCCCGTGGCCGCCGGCCCCAAATCCGCGGCGAATCGATCCCTAAATGTTTATTTAAAGGCGAGGGGGCGCGTTCGAGAGAGGGGCTTGAGGCTGGGGAGAGGGGAGCGGAGGGAAAGGTGAAAGCGCCGAGGGAGAGGTGGGTTTTAGGAAGACACACACCCCTCCCCAACCATATTTTGAGGGTCTATCACACACGGCAATGCTTTGCCCCACGCGGGTGCGTGTGCCCGGTCGTGGACCGGGCCTCTCCCGGTGGCACCCACAGCCTCGGGTCTTCGCATCCCTGGAGGCAGAGCGCGGCCTCCAGGATGGAACGGGACCTGGAGCAGATTTTGCGAGAGCAGAAGCCGAAATTGGGAGCGGGTGCGCAGCTGAGCTGCCGAAGCGCCTCAGGCGGCTGCGGGGAGGTGCGGGCTGGCTGTCACCGCCGTGCCTCCGGCAGGAGTTCAGGCTTTGGTCAGAAAGGAAAAAAAAACACCTTAATCCCCCCCTTTTGTCTCCCTTTTCTCCCTTCTGTCCGTCCCGAGACTCCCCCCCTCCCCTTCAAGCCCAGATTTTCCATGACGTCCTTCGATGAAATATTGCAGCACAGGAATTTACAGCCTTCTTCAGCGCAGGATTTTTTTCTTTGGAGTTTTCTGGCAGGACCCAGTCCCTGCGATACAAGTCCGTTCCAGCGATAATAAGCTCCGAGCCGCTACCACTTAGACACAATCTCTTCCCACAGAGATCTTCCAAATATCTCCGGGTATTTATATCCCTGCTCAGGAACGGATAGCTAGAATAGTTTCCCGGGGTGGGGGGGATGCTTTGGGACTGGCTGGGATTCAGACCCGCGGGCCCGGGTACCGACAGAAATAGTGGGGCTGAGCCGGAGAATTGAGACCCGGCGAGTGATGCTCCCGGCCGTCCTTCAGCGAACAAGTTCGCCCTCAAAGGCAGCCCGAATTGTAAATCCAGGTGTAAATCCAATCTGGCATTGCTGAGACATACATGCTTTCCTGGATAAGTTTTCTTCCCTGGGGGCTCGGTGCTGCAGATGCTCCCAAAGCAAACAGGACCATTGGGAAGGGATAATCCCTCTCCCAGCAACTTGGCACAGCAGTAACGTCCAAACAAAATGAGTACCCACTTCCAGCTTTTCTAGCCCCAAATTCCGTCGAGTTAGAGGTAAAATTGTCACAGCGGTGTCAAAGAACCATTTCGATCCCCTGAGCTTCTTGGGGTCGGCAACCACCTTCAGCCCTCGGCGCGTCCCGATGCGAAAAGCCGGGCCGGGCCGGGGGGTCCCCACCAAACGGGGAGAAAGAGGGACTTCCCCGGGGCTCAGACTTATGGATTTTTATTTTCTTTGTTTGCTCCCCAACTTCAAACCAAGTCCCCGTCGAAATGACATTAATGTGCCTGTGATAGTGACGGGGGAAACTTTTAGTTTTGGGGTCTCACACAAAATCCGTCTGCACGGAGAGTGGGAGAAGTTAAAACGAAATATCCCACTTAAAGAAGGAACAGGTTATTTTCTTCCACGGGCACTAAAAGCCGCGGGGAGTGTATATTATCGGGATAAATAATAGGCAATGTGGCGGCATCGGCTGTTCCTAAATATATTGGAGAGATGCGAAAAACAAACCGGGCTGGTTTTGGAAAGGATCCGGCCTCCCTGTTCCAGGGAACAGCACCCCGGGGTACCTCGGGGTTGGAGGTGCGGGCAACGGGCACCCTGAGAGGAAATTGGGGGAACCCACACGGTCTCTGTGATCGTGCAGAGCCCCGGGGTGCAGGTCCCGGGGAGCTCTTTGGAGGAAAGGACTTTGTGCAGCACCGTCCCACGCGGGACCACTGAGGCAGGAACATCACCCCACCCGGGGGAAGAGGGGATGTCAGTACCTGGGAGCTTCCCAGGGAAAGTGTCCCTGGGAATCCCGACACCCCCAGCAGCCACCACCCTTCTGCCTTGTCACCTGCCGAGCAGGGAGAAGGGGCTGCGGAGGTAGAGCCTTCCACTCAGGACACGGCAGTCCCCCGTGGGGAGGGATGTGGCAAGAACAGCGGCTGCCAGAGAAGGATGCTGAAGGCAGGGGTTCTTCGGGACAGCGACCTGCCCAGGAGGTACCGCCCTGCCCGGGTAGCGGGCCAGGGAAGCAAAATCCCCAGCGGGTCTCGGTAAGAAGGTCCCTGGCGCAGCAGAAGGGCTTTGACCCTCTTATCTCTGCTCACGGATGTGCCCTGAGATCGAGCAGGTTCCTTCGCTCGCAAAAGCAACTTTTACTGAAAAGAACCTCAGAGCACCCCTCTGGAGGAATTAAAAACCCACCACCCGCGGGCCGTTTCCCCACAGAGAGGGGCTGGGCTGCAGAACGGCCTTGTAGCCTCCATTTTTTTAAACCTTATTTCAGTAGCAAATCCCGCATATAAACTCCATGCCCCCCTTTTTCCCATCCAAAGTGAGGGTTCGGGACACACGTTCACAAACAACGTGAGGAAGCCCGGCTGTAAACAACTGCAATTGCTCTCTCCCTGCTCCCCTCTTAGTACAGACCTGGGGATGGTTTTCCTTGGAAGCTTTCCCCCCAAAAAAACTGTTTTCCATCGCTAATACTCCCAGCTAACGATGTAGGGCACCAGCGGGTTCTGGAGCCGCACCACAAAATGCTGCAGATTCGTGACCCCCTTTACTCTGCAGTTGTCGGAGAAGAGAGTTAAAATACACCCAAAATTGGTTAAGCATCTTTCCCACCTCCTTATAAAAGAACTCCTCGTAAAATGATCTCTTTTGCACAGCTGGTCCCCAGTTAAATATAAAAAGCTATCTGGTCCCCAGTTAAATATTAAAATCGATTTGGGGGGCTTTAAAGGATGTTCTGCAGGGAACAAAATTTTCGGTTGGCATTCCCGGGAAAGACGCACAGTGGGTACTTGAAATGCCCGACCAAAGGTGGGGCGACTTTTCACAGCAAGGGTTGTTACGCCCCGAAATTGAACAACTTATCCTGCAAAGAAGTTGCTAATTTTTTTGTGAGAATCAGCCTGATAACAGGAATCGAACGGGTATATCCATCTTTCCGTTGCACATCTGGGATTCTTGGAGAAGGGGACGTGCGTGTGAGAAAGCCAGGGAGGAATAGGGAAGACTTCTGTAAATATCTCCCAAACAAACCAAACAAAAAAATTGCCAAACAAACGCCCAAACAAGTTAAAACCAAAACACCACAACAAAACATCGAAACTGGCGCAGAACTCACGAAAAATCCGAATAACGAACCCAGAAATGGTTTTGGTTTTTCCTGTTCTCAGGATCGCTCGCAAAATGACAAAACGCCCCAGCGTGTTTTACGCAGTACCCTCAGCTCAGTGCTCCTAATGTCCCTCAAACTCAAGTTTCTAAAATATACCAAATCATTTTGTATTGTACTTCCTTAAAATCGATGAATGCCGAAGCGCTGGGAGCGAATCCCTTTCTCCTGCTGATTTTGCAGGTACCTGTGCGGAAAGATGCTGCCCGAGGGCTTAAATTGCAGCATAAGATTGTTTTTCCTGCAGGATTATTCGTTTCTCCCTGGAAACGATCGAATTTGAACACTTCGCTCCACGCACCGCGGGGCGAAGGATTTCCCCCCCTCCCGTAGCCGCGGAGCTTCTACAGGGACGGGACCGGCGGAGCTGCCGGTGCCCGGGACAGAGCCAGCCCCGGGACACTCGGGACACGCGTGGGGCAATCGGAGCACGGCGGTGAGCCCTAAAACAGTATCGAAATCTGCCTGCGCAGCCCCGCGTGGGAGCGCGTCCGACCCACGGGGGTCTCGGAACCCTCCCGACTGAGGTTAAGCGGCTGCGATTGAATCAAATACAGCCGGGCTGGGAAATTTGCGCTGGCACAGCCGGAAAAAGGGTTTGTTCTTTTACATCGGGAAGAGGTTTTGGAGCAGAGCCCTGGTTTGGGTTTGCCCTGCAGTCCCAGAAAAGGAAAACAGAAATGCCTCCAAATACTGCAATAAATAAATGGGTATGGAAAGAGATTGTTTTGGACGGGAGAGAGGAGAGAAAATAAGAGAGTAAGGAAGAAGGGAGAACAAACCAAATGGAGAGAAGGACATACATAAAGAAAAAAAAAGACAAAGAAAAAAGATTGAAGAAAGGGAGAAAAGGAGAAAGAGAGAGAGAGAGAAAGAGAAAAAGAAAGAGAAAGAAAAAACAAACGAACAAAAGAAAAACAGACAAATTAAGGGAAAATGAAAAAAGAGAAGGAAATGAAAAGGGGAAGAGAGGAAGAGAGATAGAAAATGAAAGGAAGTAAAGAATCAAAGAGAGAGAAATGAAGGGGGAAAAAAAGAAAGATTAAGAGGGCAAGAGAAATCACAAAAAGAAAGAAGTGAAAGACAGAAAAGAGAAGAATGAGAGAGAAAGAACAAAAGCCAAAACCCCAAAGCAAGCAAGACAGCAAATACGGAGAGGGAATTTTTTCTCCTGCGAAACCAATAATAAAGGATAGACAACATATTATTTTTTTCTCTGGAAAATATGGGTGAGCTGTGGACAGAACAGTCCGGCCCGGCCCGTCGGGACTCGGGCCCGGCCCCGCTCCCGCCCCGGTGCCGCGATCCGTGCCAGGGGACGGGAGGAAAACATCCCGGGATTGGGGCTGTGCCGTGTGGGATTGTGTTCGGCAATTCCTTCTTTCCCTGGTATTATCCCTGGGCAGCCGCACGAGCGAGAACACGGGTTTAACACCGGTTTCCCCGTGGGTTTTCCACGCACTCCGTGCCCGGTAAACCCGGTTTAATCCCCGCGGGGACAGCGGCGCGCCCGGTCCGCGCTCCCTCCGCCGGCTCCGTAGGTGGCCGTGTATATTTTGGTTGAAGTAGTGTTTATGTTAATGAAAAAGGCTGAGATTACAAACAGACCACTGAATGCCCGGGGTGTTGCTGCCGGATTGGTCTAAGCTGTGTACTTTAAACCTAATCAGTTTTGGGGAGCAAATGTGATTTAAAAAAGTACATAAAATCATTATTTTTAGCAGAAAGGCATTTGGGGTCTTTGGGGAGCCCCGGCCGTCCCTTCCTACTGGCTCCCCGGTGTAGCAGGCAAGAATGGAGAAGGGTTGCAGAGTAAAATGTCCCAAAATTTGCCATAAATCCAATGAAAACGAGCCATGGGCTCCTGGAGGAGGGCAGGGGCAGGGGGGGGTTCAACTGCCCTCCCTGAGTCCACCTCGACACCGCAGAGGGGTTCCAAGTGACAAATGGAACCATGTCCCCCTCGGAGCTGGGTACATTTTGCTCAGGGATTTGTCCTTGACGGGTGGAGATTGGTGGAATCTGAAATTCAGTTCAAAAACCCCGCTAATTGACACATTTCGGATGGTTATATATGTAAACTCCAGTCCTTTAAAATACAATTGCGAAATAATCAATTAATTAATTAGCACACAAATAAATTATAGGAAGGATTTACAGATTTTTTTTTCCCCAGTGAAAAGCAGCAATCATGTTTCTGTTACTTTGATTTTGGAGTCTGGCTTTGGGGTCAGCCTCCTGCTGGTTTTCTTAGCAAAACTCCTCTCTCCAAAATTATTCTTGACCCCTCAGCGGCTTCTATCCCTATCTGCATTGGGAAGTTTGAAGAGTCGATAGTTAAAAAATCAGATTTGTACAGACTTTTTCTCCCCACTCAATAATTTCCCAGCACGGATAGATTCCCTTTGGGTCCCAGGGAAAGGTTTTTACACCACCACCCCCCGAGGAGCCCTGGGAGCAAACGTGTGCTCAGCGTTTGGCATCTCACTCCTTTTCAACACTTTCCTTTTGTGGGCAAAAGCTCTCGACGGAGAAGCCTCTCCGGCAGAGCCAGGCAGACCTGGAGGATTTGTACATTCAGATGGTTTACTACTGTTATGATTCCTCATTGACCAAAGCACAAAGAAAATCAGAGCGTAAACAAGTCGCCATTGAAAAGGGATGCAAACAGAATTTGGGGCGAGTGAGACTTTAGCGGGGAGGTGATTCAAGAAAACAAGAGAAAAAAGGGAAAATGAGAAAACCCTACCAAATTTTCCCCCATGCAATGGCTGTGCTTCACTAGAGATGCAGGACAGAATTACCTCTGGGTTTTGGAGGCAGAGGAGCACTCCAAAACCAGGTTTTTCTCCCTTAAAATATCTTTAGGGTGTCAAAACCCCGAGAAATAGATTCCCAGCATGGGGCTTAGTGGGACCATAGAGGAGTTTCTTTGTTCTCTCCTCGCACCTGAAATTAGCCTTTATTTCGTGATGGGTTTTGTTCCTTTCCCTTTATTTTTTGGAAGGCGTGTGTATGTGACAGGGTGAGAACCATTATTTTTTCTCGTGACATTAAACGATTTTGTAGCAGGGATTGTCAAAGCAATAAAACCCCCAAAACCCAGTAGAGCAGAGAGCTTTGGGGAAAATGTACCCAAAATAGCCCCTTGCTGTTGGAGCCAGGTAGGCCCTGAAGAGGTGCCGGGGGTGGAGGGCAGCAGGGCAGGGGGTCTGGGGGTCCCCCAGACATGCAGACCCTCCCTGGTGCCTGCCCTGTAGCAAGGACAGCCCTGTGCTTGTCCCCGTGGGCACCCCTGGTATAGGGACCAGCCAAAGGACGGGCACACAGGGCTGTCCTCTGCCCTGACACCCACTCGTGTGCACACACACACACTCACAGACCCCCCCAGGGGCACCCCCCTCCTGCAGCCCCCACATCCGACGGCGCTGCTCTCTGGCAACACTAATGATGCCGCGGACCAGCCCTGCGGTGTGAGGCAAGAGCAGATGAAAGTGATGTCACATTAATGTCAGCTCACAACTCGAGCCCACACAGCCTTGATTGCTCTTATTAATCTTGCCAATTTGTCTGTCAGCACTTGGCTAATCCCTAAATAGCCTTCCAACAGGTGCTTTATGCTTCCGCCACATCCCTGCTCCCCGGCACCCCCCGGGAGCCCCGCTCGCCCTCCCCGGTGACACCGACTCTCCCCTGTCCATCTGGGACAGGCTTTTTTCCCCCGGGAGGGCTGCAGGGAACAGAGACGACTTTGCAGATGTTGTTTAGTCTGTCCAAAAAGAGGTCACAGTTTTGGGCTTCCCAAAAGGAAGAGATGACCCGGGTAGGGGGAGAGAGGAGATGCTGGAGAAACTGGGGGGTGGCAGAGGGGAATTGCCTGGGCATAAACAAACTTCTGCATGGTTTGGTCCCACATCAGAATGAGACAATGTGTTTATGTGTAGCATATAGTTATGATACAACTATCTCATAACAGAGAGCTGTGTTGCTCTTATTTGTTGTGGTTTGGTGGTTTTATGGAGAGGTGAGAGAAGATTAAAACAAAAGGTTCGGGCTGAAGCTGCAATGGAAAAGCCGTGTTACAACTTAACCAGTTGTATCATATAATCATAGAATAGTTTGGGTTGGAAGGGACCTTAAAGCTCAGGTCGTTCCAACTCCCTGCCATGGGCAAGGACACCTTCCACTAGACCAGGTTGCTGTTGGTCCTGTAGTTCAGCCGAGGGTTGAGTATTTTCTTTACTACATTATCAGAAAACCAATGGCTTATTATACTGTGTGTTCAGCCATCAAGTCCCAGGCATGACAATTCTTTAGTAAAAGCCTAAAATTATTGTGTTGCAAGGCTTAATCTTCCTAAGGTTGTTATTTAGCACAGCAGTGTTAGATCAGAAAACACAGATTTTGTGTTTAAAACTGCTAACTGCTAAACCCTTTTAATTGCTAAAGCAGAGTCAAGGCTCTTTTCCTCTCTGTGCATTAAGAAAAAAACACTGATTTATTCCTGCTTGGCAACTCTGCTGCATGAAATGTTTTGCACACAGGTTAACAAGCCCTGTGCTTTGCAGTAGTGATTCCTCCTGTGATTCACCTGGGGGATGCTCTGCTCTGGAGGAAGAGCTGCCAAACCAGGCTTCATGAAGCAGGTTCCTATTTCATATCAAGAGTTGGCTGGGGCTATTTCCAACCCAGCAGGAAGGAAGAGCTTTCAGGAGCATCTTCATTTCTCCGAGAACTTGGTCCAAAGTGGTCCAGGTCGCCAAGGGAAGTATATCCACTGTAAGAGCTCAGGACTGCTCATTGTTAACTCTTGGGTGCTTCAGATCAGATCCTAAAAGCTCTTAAAAAACACCATTCCCTATTGAAAGCTGTTTCACTCCATCCTGACCTGGATTTATTATCAGGAGACAGATAGATTTTTTTTCCCCCCTTTCTTTCTCCCCAAGCCATTTATTCCATCCAATAAGTCGATCCATCACCGTGTGCTGGAACTGACCTACGATCCAAGGATATTCTTAGACATGCAGCATGTCAGGAAACGGCCAGCAGCCCCGTGTGATGCAAATATTTGGACGACAGAGAGGTAGGAAGGATTGTCCAAATGTTTACTAAAGGCTGTTGATAGCCTAAGGATTTATAACTGGTGGATAATGTCTGCCCCCACACAGCTCTTCTAGCAGGTGCATCCAGTTTCAACATGACACATGGTATGTGTGTTCTCTGGGAAAGGGGATGCAGGAGAAAGCCAGTTTCACAGGTCTCAGCTCCTTTTTTTCCAGCTGCTCACTGGTTTGGAGCCCACGGAGCAGCAAGACGGGAGCCCAGGATCCACTCCAAGGATTTGTGCCCCTGAGAGCAATTCAAGCCATTGCTAACATTTCAAACCAAAACACAAGCATCGAGAATGTTTAGTTGGAATTTCCTAAGTGAAACCAATGCTCTGAACTATTCAGGCCCATCAAAATATTCTCTGTCACACTCCTTCAGTGCTGCAGTGCAGGAAATTCATGACATTGTTCTAGTTATTGTTCTTGGCATTTCACTTCCTAATTTCCACCACCGGGATTTGAGCTCTCCTGTCTCACAGCAAGCCCTAATTGCTGCTGCGGGCACATCAGAAGTGCTGGCAGAGCAGCTTTAACTATTTCTGGTGTTCAAATAGCCACAGATTTTTGGAGCCCTCTGGAAATGCTCCATACCTGTTGCCAGGTGGCTTCTACCCTGTCAGTCCAGCCAAAAGAGGAGTGTACATCCAATAAACTCCAGGATGATGGACTAGAGATTGAAATAAAGCCAAGGGATGATCTGGTACCTTGCCCAAAGCCAGCTCTGGTGCCTTGATACCCCCTCCTGTAACCTACTGTCCCAATGCTGCTGCCTCAGCAGGTATCTGTGTGATCCAGAGAGACCTCACAGGGCTCCAGCCCAACCTTCTGCTCAAGGCAGGGCCATCACCAGCTCTAGACAGGATCAGCCATGGCTTGGTTGAGCTGAGCCTTGAAAACCTCCAAGGGCAGAGTCCAACAACCATGAATATTGACAGCCCAGGCAGCAGAGAAACTGTCAGTGTCCTCATGTCCACCCAGCCAGGTTGGGAACCTCTGCCATCCATGCAACAGCTGCTTTGTCCATGAGTGTTCCCGATAACATGTTATTGGGAAACAATATCCTACAAAATGGGCAAAATCAGCCTAGAGTTGAGTCACTCAAGTCTGGTAATGTCCTTTCCCCTCCACTATTTTGCAAGTTTTGATGATGCTGGGAACATGAACTCACGCATTTAACGTGCTGCAGACGCCCAGACAACGAGCTTTTCTTAGTAACGAGCAGCAATTGTATCTGCTGCAGAAAAGCCCTTAATTCATCACAGCCCTGCACGAGGAGAGTTTACCGACTGCTCACATGGGGAATACAATGGCCCTATTGTTTTTCCAAGGGAAGATTTCTTCATCTTGGGCATTTGTGTAAACTGTATGTTTTCTATTTGTTACCTGACTCATTCCAATAACCTCCCTGAGATAGGGGTAAGACAGTTTGAAACAGAGAAAGAAACTGTCACAGGCTGAGGATCAGATTATAAGTGTTACTCCTTTTGGTTTGTTTAAGGAACTAAGAAGAGAACTTGGTGTCCTTCTAGGGGGAAGAAGTTGCATAATAAAATATATGGGAAAAAAAAGGAGCAAGCTCTCAAATTCCAAAGTCATCTGTTGTGCTCCATGAAGCTTTTTTATATATGAAAAGAATTCAGTCCTGCTTTTGATGTCACATTCTCAGTGTGACCTTAGATGTGGAGTCATAACTCATACTCATCTGGGCTTTTCTTGCCTTGAAAGTATTTTGCAACACTTCCCAGTGTTGGTAACTGTTGGTAACAGCCCAACTCCCCACGAATGCTGGAAATGTGTTTGCCAGGTAGGGATCTGGAGCCATCAGCTGATTCCAAGCCAGAGGGATGCAAGGAAGAACCTGTCACCTCTGGTAAAGTGTCTGGTTGGTAGCTGGGACCAGCGTTGCAGGTGTAGAGAGAACAGAATATTTCATGCTGGTCATGTCAATGGACTTGTGCATCAATATCTCCACTGAGTTCCCTCAATCTCTCTTTTCCAGCCAGGTGAGGGACATCAATCAATTTTTGAAGCCCTGACCCTCCATAAACCCTGAAATTTAAGCGTCTCTCATGGGTTCTTCTCACTGGAAATCACTGCTGCTCAATGTCTCACCTTTGCTACTGAAGTCCAACCAGGAGAAGGTTGCAAAACCAGTAGGATTTGGCCCAGGGTTAACCAAAGCAGAACTAAATAAGCTCAGTACATCCTGGTACATCCCAGTGCATTTCAGCTTGGAGGGTGTGAGTGATGGCTTGTGGTCCAGACCAGCATAGTGCTTTTAGCTCTATATAATTAGATGGTTTTTCTAAGGCAAACCACTACTAATACATTGGAAAGCTTTTATTCTACAGGATTTTTCCTGCCTCATCTGCCAGGGAACATGCAGGACTCAGCTCTGCTCCCTTGGAGTAAATCACGGCGTGGGGCTGCCTTATCTCAACCAGAGCCCCTGTACAGGAATGTTGCACTGTCCAGCCCTCAGGCCACCCACCCCTGATCCCAGGAATTAGTGTCTGCTCCACACCCAAGCTCTGACCCTTCAGAGACATATTTTTGCGAGGTCAGGAGGTTGGGTGGTAAAAGGGGAGTGGGGAATAGCAGAGAGGAGGTTGAGGCTGGCTCTGCAAAGAGATTTCAGGAGGATGTTTACACTGGCCATTAAGTGCAAATTTGAGCCTGTTCCCCTCTCCAGATTTGCTACAAATATGCATCAGCTACAGACACAACATCAGCTTTGAAGTCTTATGGGTGAGGGTGGCCCACACATGCTCTGCACCTTTATTCCTTGGTTGCTCAACTTGGTCCACGAGGACCAAGGAAAGGTTGGGTGGGTGTGGCAGCCAACCTTGCTAGACATCATCTTATC
This sequence comes from Campylorhamphus procurvoides, assembly GCA_013396655.1. Taxonomy (NCBI): domain Eukaryota; kingdom Metazoa; phylum Chordata; class Aves; order Passeriformes; family Dendrocolaptidae; genus Campylorhamphus; species Campylorhamphus procurvoides. The sequence goes on along the minus strand of WBMV01005500.1, from coordinate 887,264 downwards.
CCTGGTTCCTTCCTAGGACAATGAGGGTGCTTTTAGCATGAGCTGACATGTTGTGGTACAGCCAAAGGGAAGTACAAATTAGCAGAAAAGTCTTATGGCAATGGGACACATGGGAAAAGGTGAGAAACAGCCCTGTCAGATGGAAGTAAATGGGTGTCCATCTGAAATGGATGGAGAAACAGCTCCATGTGTTGCTTTCATCCATCACAGGACATTTCATTTTGTGTCATGCTGAGGTGATTCACCACCTGCCAGCTTGTCAGCAGAAAGGATTACAGAAAATACTACTGCACTTGACAGCGAGGGGCCATTGTGTTTGTATCAATGAAGCATTCCCCCCATGTGGAAACATTGTTCTTTGGGGTCAGGTCAAAAAATGATGTCATGTGAAGTTTTCCTGTGAAATTTCTGTTGCATTTGGCCGAAAGGTCCAACCGTTTGGCTTCATCCAAGAAATAGCTGTGGAAGGGGTCACTGAACATGGTCTGACTGTCCATCAGGAGTAAGGAGAGACTGTTTCTATGTGTATCACACCATTTCCCAGGACATATTTCAATAAAGAGATGGAAAGGGGGAAAAGGGAATGCTCCAAGAAAAATTCTTATTTTGTCAAGTTGTTAAACTGAAATTAGGTTACTATGTTATTGCACAGCGACTTGTGTATAAAACCTTCTTGAATACAGGGCAAAACATCATTTCCTTTTCTCAACAAAGCATTTAATCCATTGCCCAGTGAAATAAGGATTCAGGGTCCAATATAAAAGGCTGCAATGTGAATTCTTCCTTAACTACTCATTACATAAGTTATTCCAACTTCTACTAAGCCTTTTGAGCAACTGGCTCGTTTTCAGAACTGAATTACTAAGCCTGAAGCCTGGGCAGTCAGTCTTGCCCCTCATCCAGCCCAGCTGCTCCTCCCTGCTATCCTGTCCTTGTCCCACTGAAGAGCCTCGGGGCTGAGCCACCCACCACAGCATCCCTGAATCCAATTCCCACTCCAGCCCTCCCTTTACTCCGTGGCAGAGCATGGGAGTCTCCCTCCCTCCCTCCCTCTCCGTGCAGCTGCTCAGCTCTGCGAGGGAAAGGCTCCCAGATGTGCTTAGGAGGGAGCAGGCAGAGTCCTGAATTCCACTCTGTGCCGTGTAGACTCTTTGTATATTTTGTTTCGAGGAGAAAATATGTGGAGTCCTTGGAGAAGGGCTGGGGACCAGGCACGTCCCTGTGAGCGCAGGAACCACAGGGCCAGGAGGTCCTGCAAAAGTCATTTGCCCTTGGCTTGTCTTTGCCTGAACGATGGACCAGAGGCTGCTGGGCAACTCTGGGCATCACTGGCAGCTGAAGTTCATCTGCATCACAAAACAGGTCTCTAAACCCTTTCCTGGAGATGGCTCAAAGCGACCAAATCCTTGAGAAAACTTACTTTACTTACTCTAAGGCCAGTAACACCAAAACACCCAGGTTTGGTGTTTTTGGCTCATAAATGATGTGCCGCATCAGATCAATAAATATTTGCACAGTCCCAAACGTTTTACAGAGTTGGTTTAATTGCATTTTAAGTGCATTTAGCTGTGGCACTTGGTAGCTACTTGATTATTGCGTGAGACAATACATTTATGAAGTGTTGGCCTTCATTTAGTTAATCACTTCGTTGATGTGTAATACAGAAATGGCATGAAACGAATTGTTCCCATGGCAACAGGAACCCAGCAATGATTTCATATCACAGCTTGGCAACAGAAAAAGAAGAAACTTCTGTAATTGTTCCCATTAACCAAGAGCAAAGGATTCATGCTCAATCTCTACTACCCTCCGCTTCGCTTCTGCTGTGAATTAGGGGACCAAAAGGCAGCGCAGAACCACATAAAACAGCACCGAAACAAGCTGTGCTTTATTGAGTATTTGTAGTTCTGCCACCAAAACCATTTCCCTTCTGCTTTACAGGTTTCTGGCCAGCAACACCAGGGGCTGTCACGGCCAACCCGTTAATTCGGGGATGTCGTGAGCAGGGGCTTTAGCGGTGCACGAGCCCTGTGCGTGTGGCAGAGAGGACATCCTTGGCCACTCTGCAGGACTGAGCCATGGGCTGGACACGGGACGACCCTCACCTCAAGGGTGAGTGCTCAGAAAGTGCAGGCAAAGCCAAATTTGAAGCAAGCAATCAGGGAAACTGAGATAGGAGCCCTGAAAATCAGTCTGTGTGCGCACAAATTAACGCAGACCTCCTCTTCGCTGGGGTTTTCCCCCTCTTCTCCTGCGGGAAATGCTGACGACTGGGTTGTCAAGGGTTTTGTTGTTTAGAAAATTCCAGTAACAGAGGAACTCACATATGCCAGTTCTCCGAATTTCCCACCAGACGGAGGTTTCCTCATCCCAGTGGTGAGGGGCAGGTCCCAGAAAGTTGCTTTATGGTCATGGACCATCACTTGCAAGATGAGCCTGGCCAGTTTTAGGAGAACCAATGGCTCTACAATGCCATGAGGTGGCCTCCCTGTGCACAGTGTGGAGGTGGGAGCCTCCCATGCACTCGCCAGCCCCAGGTGGAGGCTTCTCCACCATCTCCCTGTTTTCCTGGGGGTTCTGCCCTTAAACCCAAAATAAAAGGGAACCAGTAGCACAAAACCCATCCTGGCTACCAGGCCAATGGCCACCAATCCCACCAGCTTCTTTGGAGGGACTGGAAAACAGACCTGCTCCATCCCAGCAAGGAATGAGTTTCTCACTAGGTTAATTACTGCTAATTGTGCCACTTGACTATCTCCCCAGCCTTTCCCTGGACAGGCTGATAGAATATCAGGGAGATAAAGAGCACTCAGCACAGGTAACTGGGAAATGCTGCCAGACCTGCAGTGGGACAAGCTGCCTTCTGGAGGGGTTATCTCTCCTAAGGGAGACACTGTGCCCCTGAGGATATATGGAGAGCCTAAGATTTTCAGGAGGTGCTACAGGGGATTTTGGTGACTCAGGAACTCCGAAAAGCAAGCTGGAATTCATTTTATAGTCATTCCTTTAAATTTACTTAACATGCATTTTATTATTTTGAGTAGCTTTTGCTGTTGTTAATTTAACACTGTGGAAATGAAGGTTTTAACATTTCTCCCTTCTTTTCTTTCACCACAGAGAAATAAATTATTTTCTTTTAACAAACACTGTATCTCTCAGATCTTTTGTTATTTTTCATCACTTCTATTGACATGAAGCAATACATGAAGTAATTCAGCTCCTACACCATCCTGAGCACCAGGTAGGAATTACTAACACCTCCTTACCAAAGTGGAAACTTGGACAAGGTGACATTGCTGTTCTGCCATACTTTTTTAGAATTACTTGCCAGTGGAAAAAAATAAAAATTGCTAGAAAATTTTGCAGCCAACTCAGTGAAAAGTCTTGTGTGCAGATGCAGCTGCTGGCTGTGGATATGAACACACATCACACCTGGCAGTGAAAACACACAGGTTCACAATGCTTGGCCGCAGAAGTACCTAATTATTGTCCTGCACTCAGGTATCTGTGTGCTTGTAAAAACTGAGAGTATTACCACTTCACTTGATGGATGAGTCAACAGAGCTTGTTCATGGCTATCAAAGTCAAGGAAAGAGCAACCCACACACCTGAGAAACCTGCTGGTTCCTCTAATCCAAGGTTGGGATGTTTTCCATGTCAAGTATCTCCACATATGAGAGCAACCCAGGAGAGAGAAAACATTTTCTTCCTCAAGGTACCTCAATCATCTGCTTTTCCTTTTACCCGAGTCTGGTGCACTTTCAGTTTGGTTTAAGTTCGCAAGTTTCTCAGCTTGTTACAGGAAAGCTCATAACAAAGTCTGTGGCCAGCTCTTTCTTTGATAATTCCTTCCCCCCATTTGTTTATCTCAAGTACTGAGCTTTGTTCCAGGCCCAAAACCAAAAGCCTTTCTACCCTGTTCTCTTCTTGACTTGTTGCAGATGTAATGAAATAAATCTTTAGAAAGAACAAACCTTCACTTCCTCTCTCTTCTGATTCAGTCACAAAGCCCAGGAAAGAAAAATAAATCACAATGTGAGCTTGCCTCGTCTCGAAAGATCAACGTCTGGTCCTGAAAGCCACCACCCAAATTGGAGGTGTCCATCTCCCTGAGAAGTCACTGAACACAGTGACCAAAAAACATCTGATAACCATGAAACCTTTATTCTGGGCATGGTCAGAGTCAAAGAGTGACAAAAAACTTGTGACCAGCTGAAATTACGGCTGACATGGCCGTCAGCAGAAGTTGTGAGCACAACCAAGCTCTTGGTGCCTTCCTGGAGCCTGTCCTTGGGCACTGCAGGGTGATGTACATCCCTGGGTTTTCTCAAAGCCCCCCCTGTGGCTCTTCCCCTCTCATCTTTCTCTTGCCACCCTGCTCAGCAAAACTCCAATCAGAAAAATCATCTGCAGGGTGTGTTTGAGATTGGATGTGGCACTCAGTGCCATGATCTAGTAATCACAGTGGTGTTGGATCAAGGGTTGCACTTGATGATCTTGGAGGTCTCTTCCAACCCAGCTGATTCTAGTTTTTTCTAAACTGCCCACAAGAAAAATGTAGAAATGTGCCTGCAAGTCCAGTTTCTCCTTCTTCTGAGAGTTATCTCCATGTAAAAGCCATGTTGATCTTCCATCAACCATTAACAGATGCTCAAACAACCTCTGAACACAACCCAGACATGGTGGGTGACCAAATCACAGTTTGCAGCCAATGTGCTGGAGATCCCATGTGTGTTCCCTTACTCTGCCCCAGCTCTGGGATGAAACACCTCAGCCCAAAAGCCTTTCCAGTGCCCACTTCACTTTGTAACACCCTGGACTAGGGATGGGCAGATGGTCACACAGTCCCCACCACTTGTGCAAGTGAAGTGGAGCACAACTTCGTGACATGGGGTTGCCTACCTTGGGCTGACCGTGTTTTCAGCTGATGTGGGTCTAAGTTAAAGATAGACTCAGCCTTAAGCTGGGGAATACTCAAGTGCATAAAAGGGGGGGTTGGATTTACACCGGGTACCATCTGTCTGTTGGGTGTTGTTCTTTCAAGGACACTTAAGGGAAGAGGCACAGAACCATGAACAATTATAATTATCAGAAGACATTTGGGTTATGCCTCTAGTCCCAGACTTTCACTCTGGAGGGATGAACTGATGGTTTTCTTTCTTTCTTTCTCTTTTTTGTTTTAAATTTAAACAAGAGGTCTTTGCACATTTGAAACAATCTGTACAGTTAGCATTGAAGAAAGCGTAATTAGACACTTTGAGAACTGGAAGAAATTAACTCCAACCACAGACCGTCACTCAGAATATTACTTAATAATATTTCCCAAATGTGCAAAGTACTTAGTTTTAGAATAACAGGAAAGAAGTGTAACTTCTCACCGAGAGCCAAGGCTTTGGCCTTGGAAGTGGGCATGAAAAAGATGAAAGCCACCACTCTCCAAAGCCAGATTTGTCACCTCCCATCACCTGAGGGCTACCAGGACACTGGGTTGGGTCCAACCTGCCCTGCCACGGTGCTGGGCTGTGAAGGATGTGATTCATGGTCCACAGCCCCACTTGGTGCTTGAATGGCTGGAACAGAGTCAAGGGGAGCGACTGGCCAGAGGTGCAACTGCAAGAAGATCTCCTTCAGTTTCCAGCATGCCAAGGAAACCGCTGAGAAATTGCCGTTTTCCTTCTTCTCCAGCACCGGGCAGGGCCGTGGCCTCACCCCACGCTCCAGAAGCCTGGCTAGAAAGAGATTATTGTGATTCCTGCCTGTTTCTTCCCTCACTACAAAAGGCCCCATTCATCTGGGCTAATTTTGGAGGGAGAGCAAGGGGTATCAGTAGCATGAACTGTATCTGAGTGTCTCAACCACGCTCCTTGGCCAGTCCAACCCAGTGAAATAGATATCGTTCATTTGAAGCTTTTTAGGGGATCGTTTCTCTGGTTTTAAACAGAAGTATCTTTTCTGGCCGTGGCAAGTTTAAAAAGTCCTGACGAAGCAGGGACGGCCGTTTTCACGGCCAAAACAAGAAGCCATTCAAAAAAAAGGAGGGGAAAAAGTTGTTCTCATGTGTTTCTGCTTCAGCAATCAACATACCTACATTCACCTACCTAAATGTACCCCACACATACAGAATGAGCCATGTCCAGAACAGTGAACCTCTCGCCTTGTTTCAAAGCACTGAAAAAAATGGATTTTTTAAAAAATTGCACACATGATGCCTTGTATGTTTAAGCACTAGTCCCTGTGGAGCACAACTGGGACTCGCCTGTGTGTGTGGGATGAGCTACAACGTAATTACTTTCAGCAGAATATCAGTGTAGTCCATAATTAAAATATATGAGATCGCCAGTTTCAAGATTTTTAAGTGATTTCATCTGTATTTGGGTGATTATGTCTCTCTGAGTGGCTCATTTAAAATGATACTTCTATTTTCAGTGCACAAAATGGTTCCTGGGCAAAAGACAAAGATAATTTTGTCCTCTCCTTCTTGCAGTGTCCAAGAAAGCACCTGTGGAAGGCTGGAGACACATAGCTCAGACCCCAACAGCACATCCCACCACTGGGGAAATCCTTGGTGAAAGCTGCTCATGAAGTGACATTCCAGAGATGGAGTGGAAGGTGTCAAGAAAGAAAAGAAAAAAAAAAACATTAAAAAGAAAAATCCCTACCAGAAAAATCTGGCACCTCCTAAATCACAGTGACAATTTCAGCACAGTGTTTACTCAGGGTAGTAAAAATAAATTGCCTGAGACTGATTATACCCACATGCCACTTGCCAGGCAGCAGGGATGTCCCCCTGCATCAAAAGCCAAACACAAGGAAACACGTGCCAATGGGAATCACCAGGACTGTGACAGCACTGGGGCCAGGATGGCTTTGCCCCCAGCCCAAATAAGTGGAAGCAACAGTAGGAAAAGGGATGTGGCACTCCTGCCCACCACTCAGGCATGAGGCCACCACAGATGAGTCCTCAAAGGACCATGGGCAAGTGAGAAATGTGGCTTTAGAGGATCCTGGAGCTTTAATGAATTCAGCCTGAGATCACAAAGCTCCACATCTGGGATCTCTGAGAGCAGCTGGGAAGGCAGTGACTCCATCCCTGGTTCTCTCCTAAAGCCCTCGTGGTCCCATCCAGTTTGCAGCCAGACCTTCCCTGACTCTCTTGTAAAAGTGAGGGGAGTTTTGCTGCATCTTCACTGGCAACAAAAGCTGAGAAATATCCTGAACCAAATTTAAGGAGAATCACTCAGGTCTTCAGCACATAAGCCACAAAGTGATCCAGGTCCCCACAGGTGGGAGGCAGCCCTTTTCTCATCCCCACTATAGTGGTCCTAAAAGCCTTTCTCTCATTTTTGGTCTTTCCCTAAGATAACTTTTGTCTTTAAGAAGAGGTCACTGCCCCAGGAGGCTGGAAACATCCCATATTGGCACAGTCATAGGACGTGAACAGTTTTGGTGGGGTTAATCTGCCCAGATATCTTGTAATTCTGATGTTTTCCTTTGCTGGGGATTGGAAGGTTGCAGTGTCCCTGCAGGAGGGAGGCCAGGGCAGGCAATGCAGGTACTGAGTTACCTCACCAAGGCTCTGTTGTTCTTAAACAAAAAGAAGAAAGGGCAAGAGATAAACCCTCTGGAGAGCGAAATTGAGCAAAAAATGACAGTACAAGTGTAATGTGCTTTCAGGGCATCCCAATGATACAGGTATGTCCAGAGTAAATCCTGCGCACATTCCAGTCACTCTTGAGCTTTGGCTCTGAAAATGTGTGAAATATCTTCACTTTGTTCCCCGTAGCAGATGCCAAACCCAGCACTGCCTGGAGCATCCTCTTCCCTGTGCAGGAGGGATGAACACTCAGGAGCTGGTAAATTGTTTGATCAAAATTAGTAATATAAGAAGGCAAAGATGATAGCATTGCTGTTATAATTGTAATGAGACACAAATGCTATTTTGATGGTGTTCTTTGAAAGAAATACACAAAGCCCAAGTGATTTAATTAAAGATCTCCCAGGCTTTGCAATCAACATGGCCACAAGTGAAGGGAAATCTACTTTTATGTGGCAGAATGCATGAGCAGTTTTCCCATTAAAATAAAAAGAAAGATGAGAAAAAGACATTTTAAAGAGTTTTGTTTGCAAGGACATGACATGAAGGACCTACATGCCCCATGGGAGAGAAAGACTGATTAGCTCAGATAAAGCTCAGAGGATTTGGGGTTTTTTAATGTTTTATGAATACATTCATGACATTACACTTGTCTGCTTTACACTGAGCACATCTCCAAGGAGACCTTTGGCAAACACATTTGGGAACAAAAAAGAGAAGAAATTCTTAGGGAATTAAAGATGCCGACAGGCAGCAGGAAACATTCACCCACCCAATTTCTGAAGCACCTTCTGAACTTTTTCAGCAGAAATGCCCAAAGTCCTGGAGGCAAAAGCAGCCTTTGAAGGTGCTGAGATCTTTAAACCAAAGAAGTAAGACAGGTCACTCTGCAAAAGTTTTTTTTTTTATTTTTGGCAAGCAAGCCTGGAGAAAGTGAGGATTTTTGACCTGAGTGTGTACAGGGCTCTGACCACCTGGGACTGCTCTGCCTGGAGGAGCAGGAAATGCTGTGAGGCTCAACCTGATAGAAATAGCTACTGTTTCCTCTGCATCCCATCACCACCGAGGCTGTGAGGTGCACAGGATCCCACATGCATCCAAGATTTGCTGCAAAACATCAGGGAAATGGCAAGAGGGCAGATTAATCCCGTTGACTCTGAAGAAGCCCATGATTAATGCAACTTGGATAGTGCTGTAGGAAGGGGAATAGCCTAATAAGATGGAAGGAAGTCTGTGGCTGTCCCTAGTTGATACTATATATGGTCCTTGGTCAGTTCTGCTTGAGAAGCAGCAGCCAGAATGAAATTTTTATTGTATTTCTTTTTAAAGCAGAAAAGAAGGTCAAATAACTTCCCCAAGCTCAAAGAGCCTGTGGTGATGGATAACCCTGCGAGTGGCAGCTGCTGCATTTCGGGCCCTGGGAGCCTCACAGGAGCTGCTACAGGGGTTGTGCCCCCCTGCCCTCTGCCAGACCAGTGAACCCTTAGACTGGATGGCCTGTCTGTTCCTACTCCCTCAGGACTCCCCCAGCCCTGATTCTCACCCATGGATGGGCTTGGCAGGGAGCTGGGTTGGGTTTGATGCAGGAATTCTCTGGACCAGAGCTGTGGTGTTTGTGTGGGGACAGCAGTGTGCTGGCAGGGACAGGGCTCTGAGGATGGAAAGGGTGTTTCTTTTGCTGTTACTGATTCCCATGGCACAAGCAGCACCAGGATAGTGCTGGGAGTTGCACAGACAGTGGTTGCAGATGTTTCAGCCAACCAAAGGTTACTCATAGGTGATGGAAGACTGATGGCCACAGACCCACAGAGGAACATCCTGTGGGACAACAGGGTAAGCAGCAAGAAACAATTCTCTGTATACCTCAGAGGCATCCCAGAGGATCCCATCACCTTTCCTGTTCCATCCTACCACCAAGCAAGCCATAAACTCACCTTTATCCTCAGCACTCTGAAATCTCAGTGCTTCTTTCCACCTGACTCAGGCTCAGACTCATTTAATGGAACAGGGCTTTCCTGGCAGGACAGGTCCAATATTTATTCCCACTGTGAACTGGCCACCCCAGCAGGCTGATTTCTCAGGGCCATCTGGTTGTCCCACCTCCTCTCCAACAGCCCCCAGGTGGGGTCCAAAGCATCTGGAGCTGCATTTGCTGCACAGCCTGACAGCCCTTCCCCTCTCTGATCCCACCAACACTGATAACCAGCCCTGCTGAAAGTGCAGGAACATCCCCCCTTCCCTCCACTCCCCTTTTACATCTGCTCTACATTTGCATCCTAGAAATTAGAGAACTTAGTTATGTGGAATTACATAGCTGGGGCTGCAGTATGGAACTGATTGGGTATTCAAGCTAAATAAGACGAGTTTAAAGATCTTTCCAGGAAATTGAGTGGAACACCCAAACTGACATTCGGTATTAAATATTATATTTGTGCAGTTGTTCTTTATAGCCTGTTGGCACTGAACATCTGGGAGCACGATCTATAACATACAGAAACTGAATACCTGCTCAAAATTACGCTCATCAGAGCTCAGAAATTAAAATATTACTGTGTACACTCTGAGCCAGTCCATTCCTACAAGGTAGGGCTATTAAAATATGATTAGCTGAGCCATATCTGGTCTCAGAAACGTCATACACCATTACAACTGAAAAGACCTTGATGCAATATTATTGGCACAGTCGCCTGCTTGATCAGCATCGAGATGCCAAAGAGTGAACCTTGCAAATACTGGTCCCAGCACCAGGAGGGGAATTAAAAAGAGAAGGAGGGGCCTGGGAGCTCTTGGTTATGCAGATTGGAGTGGCTTTCGGCTCCTGTTTAGGGCTAGCAAGAGCTGAAAGCTTGAATGGGATGGTTTTGTGATGTGGGAAGAGCTCTGCCCTTCACTGCCTCAGGCACGTGTTCCTTCTTCATCTTTATCCAGGACAGAGGTGGGGATCTCCCCCTGCCACAGCCCCCTCCCAGTCCCCAGCAATCACATCTCTCTTTCCCCAACATGTTCACGTTTCCAAGAGCTCCATGCACTTCATGGGTGGTCAGGATTGCATTTCCTCCCCTTGCTGGAGAATAAAATCCAAACCACCACAGAAAACCTGCAGAGCCTGGGCTCAGGTTGGGATAATTATGATCTTCTTCCGCTTCTGGAAACACAGTGAGATTTATATATACATTTTTAGATATAAAAAAGTCTTTTGCACTGTGTGATCATCTCTCCTAGGGGAGTGAATTGATCTAATCAGGTCTGTCCTACACAGCGTTAATCACCGCGTTTCGGGGCTGAAACCCCTGCAAGGGCAAATCCCACTACAAGCGTTGCTCAGCCAAGGGGGGTTGGCATTGGATTCCCCATCCCCAGCACGTACAGAGCCTTCCAAACCTGGGCTGCTCCCAGATCCAGGGAAAACCTCCCGGGGGGGCTGGCCGAGGGTACAAGGCGATCGCCTGCCCTGGAAAAATCACTCGGAGACACTGATGGGTCGATGCAATTACAGCAGCCACAACTTCCCCCCGCCCCGAGCCAGCGCTTGCCCTCCGTAATTCAAGACATTTCCCACAGGCGGGTGGCACAGACAGATTTTTTTAAGCGTGGCTGCGCTAACCCAGACACCCGAGGAAGAGGCAGTTTTGCCGAAACAAGGCAGTAATGCACTTATTGTTGTTTTATTTTTTTTTTAAGGATTTCGACCAGGCCAGGTCCGAGGTCCCAACCCCGGTGTCCCCACTTTGCTGCTCCCTGCCCGCCCTAATCCGTGCAGAATTCCCCCAAAAGCGAAGGCAGCGCTGCCCGCCCCGGCCCGGCGGGAGCTGCCGCTGCCTGGCTGTGTCAGGGCTTATTACTCCGTGTTTTCACACTTATCCCCAAGGTGTTGAACTCGCCCCGAAGGTTAATTAGTAATTTATTGCGCTGTCATCAGTTCGAGGCTACTAATGGCTTCAATTTAGCCCCAGGGCTTTTGGGTTTTTCTTTTTTTTTTTCTTCTTTTTTTTTTCCTCCCTTTTTTTCCTCCTCTCCTTTTTCTCCTGTCTGCTTTGGAGGAGTTAGGAGTTGCAGTGTGAAGGAAAGAGGCTTCAAAAAGCACCCGGAAATAAGGTCCAAAGATGTATCTGGAAATCACAGAATCACAGACTTGTTTGGGTTGGAAGGGACTTTAAAGATCATCTTGTTCCAAATCCCTGCCAGGCGTTAGGGACACCTTTCATTAGATACCCCCTCTCCAGCACCAGGATTAGACCCCAGTGGTCTTGTATTCCTTTCCCGATTTGCAAAATGAAGCAATTTAAAGTAATTCACACAGAATTGTAAAACTGAGGATCTTTGGGGGGTTCCTAAATGCCCAGCTCCGAGCAATCCCCTTTGGAAGAGTTTTTCCAAGGCAAGGTGGTCACAAAGCACGGACCTCTTGCCAAATGGTGCTGTGTGGCTGTTTCTGGTTACCTGCATCCTGCTGTCCCTTTGGAGGACACAAAATCATCTTGGCTGGAGAAACCTAAACCACCTTTGCTCATGGTAAGTGGGCAGAGGGCAGCCTGAGAGGAGGACACACCAAGTCCATCACCCTGGCATCTGGGCATCTGGTTTTTGCAGGCTTAGCTGCAAGACCCGGCTGGCTTTGCAAAAGAACTGTGCTTTGATCCAGCAAGGACTGGTCTTGGGGGGACCTAAACCCCATCTACCTACCCCAAAAGCCCTCCACCCACCCAGAGTGATCTTAGATGCTGCCCCACCAGCAATCCCTCTTCATCCTGCTCTCAGATGCTTCTCTCCTGTCATGGGGATGCCAGACAGGGAAAACACACAGGCTGTGTCCCTGTTTCCCTGCATTCTCCTGAGCCCTGTGCTGCCTGTTGGAGAGACTCCTGAAGAACAGCCACACTCCCTTTTTTTTTTTTTTTTGGAAAATAACCACATTTCCTGTGTTTATACAGGCTGTTAGGTAAACCAGGGAAGGGGGGAAAAGGCATGAGAGGTGCTGGCGGGGTCCAGCCAGGGCGGCTGTCACAGCACCACAGCCTGTTTCCAGGGCAAGAAGGGATGTTTGGGATGGAGGTGCCCCACCAGGGCTGAGGCACGTGGGGTGCAGGGACAGGTGGCAGTGGGTGGACCTGCCACCACCAGCCCTTCCCTGCAAGGGCGCAGGGGACTTGGGGACAGCAACAGTGGGATGAGCCTGGGTGATTCACAGTGCTGGGCTCCCAGCTGATCATCACCAGGGATTCATGGGGACATGGGCTGGGAGAAAAGGAAGAATGAGATCTCATCAAGAATATTGGGGCATTTCTTTCAACCAAAAGTTTGTAACAAATCCCTTGCAACTTGTTCTGGTGAGTGATATGGCTGCAAAGCCCACCCCAGAGAGAAACAGAAACAGTGGGATATTCGCATCCCTCCCAGCCATGGGATCTGCTCTGGGGCCAAGGGATGAGGGCTGAGTTAGTCCAGGGAGGAGGGTGGAAAGGTTCAGTTCTTGAAACTGTGTGACCTGTCAGCCGGAAAGGAAAAAGGTGCAGACATTTCTTTGGATTTTGATTTTTAAAGAAAAACCCCCTTATATTTAGCTTTCACCTTCAGACACACACACGTGGATTCCCAGAGTAACATCTGCTACACACCCCCCAGCCCCCCCCAATTTTAATTTATGGCCATTAACTTTAGGGCTAAGGACAGTTTATGGAAAAAAACACCTGCTTTCCCCTACTCCCAGGGCAAGGGTGGAATTTTCTCTGACTCTGCATCCTAAATAAAGCTCCGTTCCAGGCCCCGATGATTCATACCAGGGCTCACACACACATGCCTTATGTTAGCAGGCCCTGTCAAGATGCTCATGCCCCTTTCGGGTTCGAGGACTGGAGCACAGGCTTTGCACAGAGCTCATTTATCTGCAACATCGGGGCTTTCTGCACAGCCCAGGGGAAACCTGAGCCTGGGACCGGCTGTGCTGGTGCTGATGGTCAGAGAACCATAGATTACTTTGGGTTGGAAGGGACCTTTAGAGGTCACCTAATCCAAGCCTCCTGTGGGGACATCTTCCACTGGATCAGGTTGCTCAAAGCCCCATCCAACCTGACCTTGAAGTTTGTCCAGGGATGGTGCATCCACCACTTCTCTGGACAACCTGTGCCAGTACTTCACCACCCTTGGTGTAAAAAATTTCTTCCATGCCACATTCCAACCTCTTGCAGAAAGACAAGGAAAGCTCTGGCTACACTAGGGTCACTGGAACCTCAGCAAAGACACGCAGTTCTGGCTGTCAGCCTGGTTTTGCAACATCCCAAACCCATCCCAGTGGGCTCCATCCTTCTCCAAATCCACCTTATGCACCAAGCTCAGGCTTCCTTGCTTTCTCAGCAAGGCAATATCGCAGCCCTCTGACACAGATCCCTGGCTCTCCTTCTGTTGTTATAAAAGATTGTCTTTCCATAAGGGAGCTTTTGCTTATGGATGCTCATCAAGTTAAAAAAAAAAGGGGGGGTGGGGGGGCGAGGATAAAAATGGGAAAAGGAAAGAAAGAAAAAAGAAAATGAAAAAAATCAAAATGAGAATTGTTGGCAGCAAAGGGAAGTTAAAACCTGGATGCTCATCCAAGCTTGTATTTGAAAGCTGATATCCAGCACTCGGGCAGCACGCAGAGACCCCCCACGTAGCAAAGCACCCCTTGCCCAGCATGGGGTGTCACACTCAGGATTGGACCCAGGGGGCTTCACCCCTCTCCCACAGCCCCTCCACACACCCAGCATGAGCACCAGGCCAGGTTTGCTGCATTTCCCAAGTGGGAGCACAGCAAGGTGGTGGTGGTGGGGTCGGGGGGAGAAGGCTGTGACTAATCTTGTAACCTTTCCTTTTAGTGTTTGAGGGAAGCGAAGTCTGTTTACAATAAAACGTAGCGATATTTTTCATCCTTCCAAATGGAACAAGGATTATATAAACAAAGTAACCTCAGACACAGCAAACACCTGTTGAAGGGAACCGGCTTGAAACGACACGCAAGAACTATCTGTCCATCCATCAAGACCTCCTGTTGACTTGTGGTCAAGTTCAAGTTGAAGTGCACGGCAGAGATCTGCTGATGGGGGAAGGTTGTGATAAGCAAAAAAAGCATTAGCAAATGTCCATGGTTTTTTTCTTGGGAGGTTAGAGAAGGAGCAGAGAAAAGCTTTCTACCCCCTGAAATCAAGTAGTGTAGATCTGTACATTCCTAGATAATTTCTCCACTGAATTGAAGCAGTTTTTCCTGTTCTCTAGTATCTCCCTTCCAAGAAGAAAGCCCAATTTGGGAAGTTATGGACTAACCCATCAAGGCTTTCCCTGTCTTCCCTGTATCCTTTGGCTCAGGCTTCAGTCCTGCACCAGAACATGTGAGTTTTCATTTCATCTAAACTGCTGTGGTTTTGAGTTTTTCCCAAATTAATCAAATAAAACACAACCATGTTCACATAATCCTACAGGCTGGGTTAGAAATCAGTAAGCCCTTCAGCTTCAGCAGTGCCTTGTGATGGTGAGTTCCATGGATTAATCATGTATTTCTTCCCACAATACAAGCCTGCATGTTCCCATTGGTAATTACTGACCCAAGGGAGCTAAATCAGTTATGTCATATCCTCTTATTTTGCACCTTTTTTCCCCAAAATTTTGTCAAGACAATCCAGTCTCCTGAGCAGAACTGTGCCAGGGAAGCCCTACACCTGTGAACCAGGTTTTAGAATGCTGGAATATCCTGAGTTGGAAGGGACCCACAAAGACCATCGAGTCCAACCCTCAGCCCTGCACAGGAGCATCCCCAAGAGTCACCCCCTGTGCCCCAGAGGATCATCCAAACCCTCCTGGAGCTCTGGCAGCCTTGGGGCTGTGCCCACTGCCCTGGGGAGCCTGGGCAGTGCCCACCCCCCTCTGGGGGAAGAACCTTTCCCTGAGATCCAACCTAACCCTGCCCTGACACAATTTCAGCCACTCCCTGGGTGCTGTCCCTGGTCCCCACAGAGCAGAGCTCAGTGCCTGCCCCTCTCCTGCCCCTCCCCAGGAAGCTGGACCTGCAATGAGGTCTCCCCTCAGTCTCCTCTTCTCCAGTTGAGCACACCAAGTACCCTCAGCTGCTCCTCACACACTTCCCCTCCAGGCCCTTCACCATCCTCGTGTCCCTCCTTTGGACACTCTCCAACAGCTCAGCACTAGATGTGCTCGATGACTCGTTTCACTGTGTCATTTGGTTGGAATCAAAGAAACAAGAGCAGACTTTTCCAAAGCGGAACTGGCGGAAGGCGCGTCATCCTCCCAAAGCCATTCCCCACTCCCCTGAGGAGTGATGTTCCCCATGAGCAGCGAGAATAGGAATTTCCAAGGCCATTGTTCAAAACCATGACAATTTCATCCTCAGGATGACTTTTTTCCTTTTCCCACCCCTCCAAGAGCAAGGCAAAGGAATATTATCTCTTCCAGCAGAGATTCCTCAGCTTGCATAAATCAGCTCCAATGAAGCCGTGGACACATGCCAGCTTACACCTATCCAGGAACCTGCTCTCCTGTATTTTATACTCAGCTTTCCCTGGCTGAGGATGAGGAAGGCTCCAGGAAAATGCAAACTACCTGTTTATCTGACATCCCATCCCAGTGGACAAGCCAACCCTGCAGGACTCTGCTCATCGGAAACGGGGCTGATAAAGTGCAAAGAAAAATGTTGCCTTCCGCCGTGCACGGGGTTGTAATTCTTCTGAAAGCTCTGCTTAACAAACATTTTTCCACCTGTTATGAGAGAGGCTGTCTTGTTTTGCCTGGGCTCTGGAAGTGTGTGCTGACAGGTTGTGTGTAATGTCATCTGCCTGCTTTAAATCCCGTTCCAAGCTTGGAAAGGCAGGAGGTTTGGATTGAGGATTGTTTGCTTGGAAAGGGAAGGAGGGTTATTTTATTTTTAAGGGGTTTTTTTAGGGGGGTTGGGTTTGTTCCCAACCCAATGGACAGTTTGACACAGATGATTAGTAGTCAACACGATTTAAAGTCAAGTTGTCCTTCAGACCAGCAAATATGTGTGATCACTTTGTGCCCAGTTCACCCACAGCTGTCTCTGCACTCATTTCACATAAAAAGTGCATAAGCTTTTGCTTCATGTGTATTTTCTGTATACAGTGAAATTAATCAATACTTGCAACATATATGAGTTCAAAAATGAGAGCAATTAAAGTCTAGAATATTTATCATAGTATCAAAGAATGGTTTGGATTGGAAGGGACCTTAAAGATAATTTTGTTCCACCCCCTGCCATGAGCAGGGACACCTTCCACTAGTCCAGGTTGCCCCAAGCCCCATCGAACCTGACCTTGGACACTTCCAGGGATGGGCAGACACAGCTTCTCTGGGCACCCTGTGCCAAGGCACCCTCACAGGGAACAACTGCTTCCTAATATCCAATTTAAATTTAATCTCTTTAAGTTTGAAGCCATTCCCCTTTGTCCTGTCACTCCAGACTCCTGTAAATAGTTTCTCCATCTTTCCTGTGGGTTCCCTTCAGGTACTGGGAGGCCAGAATTAGATCCCCCCAAAGTGTCTTCTCCAGGCTGAACAATCCATACTTAAGCCACTCGTCCTGCAGTATCAAGCCCTGGCTACAGAAGTTTTTTCTCAATTCACACCTCTATCTCTTCTCTACCAAAGCAGCACTATCTAAGAAGCAAATAACAGTACTTTTTTCCCTTGGCACTGCATGTGGGACAAACTTTCTGCCCTGTTTCTTGGTTTTAGGTTTTTTTGTTGTGTGTGTTTTTGGGATTTTTTATCAGTCCTCTCCTTTAAAATTCTTCATGTTGGAAAAGAGACAGTAAGTCATGGAGCTCTTGACATTTTCTCTTTATGAAGAAATGTGGCTTTTCATCTTTAAATAATTATTCAACTTGTTCCTTAATTTAGGCTTAATATAGCTGCTTTACAATGTTCCAGTAAGAGCCAGGCACTATCTCATAATCGTGACTCATCTTCTTATCCAAAACTATACATATTCCTTACAAAAACACACAGCTGAGCACTCCTAAATATTTATGTCATTGCCAAAAGAGAGATAGGACTGGTACCAGTACCTCTGAGCCAAGGCTCACATCCAGGTTTCGAGCCCAAGTTCTGAGCTCACCCTGCATTTTCTAGCAGGGTCAAATCTGAGTCCCCAAAACTTGCCTCTTGCCTTGGCTCAGAGGTCTTCGTGCTGTTCCCTGCACAGGAGTGGAAATGCAATCCCATCCTGTCTTGGGATTTCACTTGGAAGAACTGAACAGAGCAATGACACAAGGGGAGTCCAGCACGTTTGTAGGTTCAGTCCTGTGGGAGATTCTCAAGGGGCAACAGGGATGGACTGGATGTCCTGTGGTCCAACACCCAGAATGAGCAGGAGGGATCAAGACTGCGAGTTCACCTCTGGGTTTCTATCCCAGTGTTGTAGGTTTGACTCTGTAAATCAGGTTGGATCAAATCCTGATCCCACTTCCACTCATTTTGTAACATTTCAAGAAGGGCTGACACTCGCCAAGTCGTTCCCATATAAACACGAAGGAAATCAAGCAGATGAAACTTGGATCTGGACAAGGGTGCTCGGATCCAACTTGTTGGCTTGAGCTTTCCTGTAACTGACATCCAGCTTGGGCAACGAGAGCGGCAGAGCAGAACTTGCATGACTTTCTCTCCTTTCCCAGCCTGTCCATGGATTCATCGCTGTCCCAGGCAATGACCATGGCTTCTAACACTGTTCTCTGTGTTTACACAAAAACTCCCTCCAGGTCACCTTTTGGCTGCTTCTTTTCCACCTCCCGGAGTCCAGCAGTATCTCTGCTGATTGTTTCCAACTACAATATATTCCTGATTATTTTTACTTCTCAGATAGTACCGAAACTTCTTCCAAGCTACTTTGTCTTCCAGCCAGTACCTTTTAAAGCTGATGGGAGATGTGTGTATCTTGTATCTTGCAAGATTGGCTTCTCACTCGAGGTGTGTGGGCACAACACGGTTGTGCCAAAGTGTTATACATAACACAGAATTGGACAAAGGCAGATTTAAATGAACTGCAGTTCAAAATCTGTCAATACATTCCGTTTGATTACTAGGCTGTTAGAAATCCAAGCTGAAGGTGCAGAGTAAGAAAATAAGTGCAGTCACAGTCTGGGAATAAGATAACGACTCCCCAAACTGCTCCTTACACATTCCTGCTGGGTAAGTTGGCTGCCTTTGTGTGGAATTCCATGTCCTTCACTGGTTTCCATGGACTAAAGGAGGAACCAGCCACTGTAAACTAAATTCAAGCACTAATAGCAGATCACAGAATCAAAGAGTCATGATATCCTGAGTTGGAATGGACCCACTAGGATCATCCAAGTCCAGCTCCTGGCCCCCCACCCCATGATCTGCCCTTACCAGATGGTCCCACCAGACGTTTTGCAGAATCACAAGTCTGGGTCAGATTCAATTGAGCAATGACAGCTGTTTCATTCATGCCAACCCAACCCTAACCCTGGCCATTACCTCATGGCTCTGTCTCTCTGCCGTCACCTTCCTCCTCCAAATCCTCCTCCCAGCACAACAGCAGCAAGAGCCCAGCTTGGCTCTGGCTCCTGAGCCTTTGGACCACAAAACACAGCTTTGCTTAAGCTGATGTGAAATCTTGAACCACTTTTCCATAATCCCACTCCCACCAAGGCCACTGTGTCAGGTCCTTGGTGGCTGCATCTCCCTCTGAAGCCACCGGAGCCAACGGAGCTGGGCTGGAACACACCACCTGACTCACTTGGCTCTAAACCTTTGATTATTGACTTCAAGGAGAAGAAACTCCAGGCTTCCATGACTTTTTCCTGACCCCAGAAGAGTTTAAGTAATAAACTGTTCTCTTGTCATGTACAAGTCCCACAGGACCCCTCAGTGGAACAGACCATGAGTGTGTGCAAGGTACACAGCCCAGAATTTGGAGACCACAACAACGGCTCTACGGCTGAGAATGTTAATTGTTCTCCATCGCCCCCGGTGATTTTAGCGTTTCATAATTCCTCTGCTGGCTGACAGCTGGATTCTTCCTTAATTAGAAACCCGTTGTAGTTGAAAAATCAGACATTTCCTGGAATTTAAACAACCAATTTTCCACCAGTCAGCATCCAACAACACAATCCTTCAGTTTTATTCGAAGCACATTGGAAAAAAAAATCATCAGAGCATGCTGGATGAGTGGGAGAAAAAGGGATTTTGATGACTTCATACATTCAAATACACCATTCCTGATCTTTGTGTTCCAGCTTATTTTGTATTTTGTAAGGCAGAAATAACACCATTCCTTGACGAAACCACAACTCAATGTTTTTAAGAGGCAGTGTGTTATTAAATACTGTGGATGTATCTTTTAAACACTGAGCTGGCATCTGACTACACAATTACTCATCTCTGCCTTAGGAAACACACCTTTATTCACAATCAATGCAGAAAAATACATCAATTTCTTTTTCCTCGTCGGTTGCCGCTGAATTTGTTCATTTCCTCTCTGCAGCAAATTGCTGTGACAATAAGGAAAAGCTCCAAATTCCCGAGTCTTAACCTATTGGAAAGACAAAAGGAAAAGCCCTTGGACAGCTGCTGGCCTCCAGAAAACCCCACAAATGGAGACCTAAGGCACTGCATCCTAATTACATCCTTGGGGAGCAGCAGAGCAAGGGGAGCCCCAAACACTCACTCTGGTGGAGGCAGTAACAGCAACACCATCTGATGGGACATCTCAGCTGCTCCTTTCTGTTCCAGAACCCACAGTTTCAGGCATATGTGCCTTTTTTTTTTTAATCAGTCTCTATCTCTTGTGGTCATGGGAAAGAAATAACCCTTCAGCTGTAACTGATTAAAGAGGTTGGTGCTTGGTTTTGGAAGTGGCCCGGAATGGGAGCTGGTGGAAATTTGAAGATCCTGCCTGTTCCTGAGAACTGTGTGCTGTGACCTCCCAAATGGTATCACTTGATGGAGCCTCTGCCTTAACTAGGAGAGGACAACTGCAAAGGGAAAAAAAAAGAGAGATCACATACTAAAAATGACCTTTGAAACTGTGACTGCACAGAAAATCTGCCCCAGACTGGACACCTTTAGGCAAGAGTTTGGAAGTCATTGAGTCCTTTCCAGAGGACATTATTTAATTTGGGGAAACAGTCATAGAACTTGGAATCCTCTTTGGGTAGTGGAACTCAAAGAACGTATACATTTTACTTGGGTTTTTTTATTTTTCCTTCCCTTGGGAGCAGCTGGGTTTTCCCCACGTTTTCCCATTCTCATGGTCTCATCTTTTTTTGGCATCACCTCTGTTTGCCTTGCTTTGCCTGAGGGAGGAGGGCTCCATCCACAGACAAACCCTTTCCATCCTGTGAGACGGGAACTGCCTCCACTTGTGAGGATGGTGTGGTGCATCAGGGAAGGCAATGGAGGAGACAGCAGGGATTTGCACTTGTGGGCACATGGGATTGAAGGAGAGGCATTTTGGGACCTCTGCTCAGAGCATCTGCACAGCTGAGCCTGTGAGGGGATGACGCAATTGGGACCACAGAACATTTCCCCGTTCTCAGCTCATTTAAAGCACAGGTGAGAAGCTGTGGCAAATGCTCTGGAAAGGACACGACTCATCATGAGATCTAATTTGTCCCCAGATAGCGTGTTAGCCAACGGAGGGTTTGCCAAAGGCTTTTAAAAAGCTTCTTTGGCCTTCAGCAGGGAAAAGGGAAACCAAGGAAGAACACCTGTTTTAAGGAATAGGAGCAATTCTGGAGAGCATATGCAGAGGCTTCCAGAGGGCTTTTAAAATGGACTTGTCAAGCAACTTAAATGGAAATGTTGTTCCTAAAGTTTATTCGAAGATTTGTACATGCTTAACCCATAAACCCACAGCAAACAAACACAGGATAAAAGCCCCAAGGATAAATAGAGAGGACAAATCCCACGTAGATCATTACAGTTGTGTGGGGGGAAATCTTCCTGCAAGAGGCTGTTTGACCCGTTTTCACTCTTGGGTATAACACACCAGAGAACATCCTTCATCCCATTAAATCCTGTTTTAGTGGGAGTGCTGCAGCCCACTGAGGAAAATCAAGGATGCCAAGGACATCTCACCTCAGTTATTAATGCTGGGAAGGTATGTGGAGATTTTTAATAATAAGGAAGGCTGAAACAGAGATGTCTGTTTTTCATAATTGCACAGTGCTCCCGAGACAGCTGCTCAGCCATCTTGAAAATCAATGTTTTGATGCCCTTTGAACCTTCTTTTCCTGTTGAGTGTCTCTCCTACAGGTTGCTCCCCAGGATGAAAACAATAAAAGCAAATATATAACAGTAAAGGCCTGAGGTTAATGTCTTTAACAAGATAATGTTACTTAAGGGAACTGTAAACCAAATCATTCCTAAATTCCATTTGTTCTTTGCAATCTAGGACATATTATGAAACCATATGTGAGCCTATGGATATGTACACAGTGTGCAAGGATTTTACAGTAATACCACTGCATTTTCTTATGGCATGTTCCAGTATTCCCAAATCACATGGTTTGCTGAGAAATACTATTATTCTAACCATTAATCCTTTTATTAATAGCTTGCTATTGCAGCTGTGTCATAAAGAATCACATGGTAATGGAGCTGGCTAATGTGCAAGATCTAAAATAATTTGCACCAGTTCATTTTACCAAGCAGAATTTTTTTTTCTTTGGATTTAGTACCACAAGGTAATTCATTCCAGCAAACTGGCACATGCCCTTAATATTTTTTCATTTTCACCAGAGAAGAACTCAATAAAATTTCTTCAAGCTGCCTTCCTTGTGCAGATATGAATTTAAAGAAGAAGAGAAAACATTAAAGGGCAAATAATCTCCTGATGCACATGTACTGTTTTTTATACCCACTGAAAACTTATCTCAAAACATGTTCAAGTTACTCACCACAGAAGTTCCTTTTGCAGAATTCTTAGGCATTCCTTGCCATTCAATTAACTTTGGGCAAATTTGACATGAAATGAGACCCTGACCTTGCGTGTGTCCTTTCTCCTTGATTTTCATGGAAATTGTAGATATAAATAAGTGCACCCCAAAGGAGCAAGACTAGTTTATTTAACTTTATATTATCTGCAATACTATAAAACCTGGAAATAAACCAGAAACATAATATAACCAAAACATTTTGGAGGTTGTCCAGAAAAAAAATCTAAGGACACTTGTGACCTCCTCCAGCAGTAAAGCCAAGGTGTCCCAACAAACCCAGGTTTAACAGGACTCGTGCAGGGTTTTACTGTTGCCCCATAAAACACCTTTTAGAAATGCAAACATTACCTCTTTCTTCTCGCACAGGTGACAGGTTTTCAAGCCAAACCATATTTTTAGAGATGTTCCAAGTATTTCACTTGGTCTCCCAGTATTAATTACACATCAATCCAGCCTCATCATGCCATCATAGCTGCTGGTAAAACACAGCCTTGGGGCAGGGGACATGTTTGTGTCATTAATTGTCATTCTTCCTTCTGTGCCATCAGCAGAAGTGTCACCCCATGGAGCAGAGCAGAAGGAATAAACCAACACCATTTTCTCATCCTTCCCAGGATACAAGTACACTTTTCCCAAGTTAGGTTGCACATGCCCTCATCCATACAGTGTCCATATAGGGAAAAGGTGCTCTTTAACCCAGCAGATATTTTTAATTGATATTTATTAAAGGAAATAGATCAGCAAGATGATGGTTTTTCAGATAGGAAATATATTCCCAAAATTAACATCTTCTGCAGTGGATTAAAGGAAGATCCTACTGTGTGAATAAATGAAAAAAAACAGCTGACAACATCCAATGTCACTCAGCTTAATTTTTTACACTTGGAGTAAATCCTGTGTTACAGCTTGGAAAAAGAGAAAGGAAAAAAAGAGAAGAAGATTTGATAAACATTAAATATGAGTGGCAGATGAAGGTTATAAGGAGCAATTGCTCATTATTTCTCAGGAGTTGGAAATTTCATGTTAAATGATCAGGCAGTGCTTCTAAAACAAATAGAGGGGGTTTTTCACACTTTGTCACTGTATGCAGTAAAAAACCACCTTGCCCTAAGGATGTTTTGGGTACCAAGAGTACAAATGCATCCAAACATCCACAGTCCTCTCTGCTGCCACTGGGAAAAGAGTTACAAATTCGAGCACAGCCGTGCAGCATTGAATAAAACCAGTGTATTTATATCTAAAAGCCCCTGAGCACTTTTGGCTCTCAGCTCTGTTTCCACTGATTTAAACTTCCTCATGGTTTGCAACTAATTTTTCAAGAAATCAAATACTTCAGCTTTTTACAGTGTGTCTCCCAGTGTGAAATATTCATTGTGGAAAAGGAACCCCATTAGCCTGAGCTTTGGGATCCCTGGAGGTGGAGACACACAGATATGTGTTCGAGTGTCTATGCCAGAAAGACAAGCTGACACTCCATCCTAATAAACATCTTCTGAAACAACTGCAAAGAAACCTTTACCTCGACCTCCCACCAAACAAAGCTATTTTTAGATTTTTTTTTTATTTTTTTTTTAAATTAGAAAAGAACCACAAAAAGCCCCCAAAATCTTTTAATCTCATCTTGGCTATATTTTCCCCTTCGGTGCCTGAGGGATACAAGATTATTTATAACAGGAAACCTTTGATTTCGGAGCTTTTATGGCGTGTTTTTTTTGCAACGTTCCAACTCGCAGAACACGGCGCGTCGATTTGAGAGGCGGAAAGCAAATTGCCACACGCACCCAGGGGTGCCTGGAGGCACCTCCTTGGAGCAGGGAATGCCTTTTCCCTCCTGCTGGAGGGGAATTAGATCCATGGGAAGGGTTTGGATAACCCCAACCTTACAGGACCAGCCCAGGGAAGGCAGTGATGGACACTTTGAGGACCCTCTTGGGAAAGGCTCTTCCCATTAGCATGGCCAGTGTGAAGTTTGGGTCAAGGCAGAGCCTGCTCATCTCCCTGACAACAGCACTTCCCAAGGCCAGTGGAAAGTTTCTCACTGACTTCATGGCTTGGAGTGAGGGCCATGGAAAGCACGTGGATGGCGCTATCCTGCTTTTTCCACGTTGCTCAATGAGCAGGGGGAGGACAAAATCCAGCCCTGACTCTTGGAGAGGAGCCTCAGCCCCTCGGCATTGCCCTCTCCATCCCCACCCAGTGTGGCACTGCACTCAAATAGACCTCACTGATTTTAAAGAGGATCTTGCTCCATTTCTCTTCACTCCAAGCTGTTCTAAATCCTTTTATCTGTAGCAAGGCCCCTCCAATCCCAAATGTAAGAGCCACCCCCTTTCTGAGTGACAGGTGTCAGTCACTTCAGGTGGTGTCATGGGCACAGGGGCTTGGGTGATCTGAGCTGGTTTTTTTGTGCAGACACGAGGTATGTTCTTATTTTCAGTAAAAATTTCCCTACAGGGCACAACCCAACAGTAAAACCACTGCTGACAAAATTTTGGGTGGATGGGAGCCTGTACAGT
>WBMV01005500.1:794963-861581 GCA_013396655.1 Campylorhamphus procurvoides | reverse complement strand
TTGATAAACATTAAATATGAGTGGCAGATGAAGGTTATAAGGAGCAATTGCTCATTATTTCTCAGGAGTTGGAAATTTCATGTTAAATGATCAGGCAGTGCTTCTAAAACAAATAGAGGGGGTTTTTCACACTTTGTCACTGTATGCAGTAAAAAACCACCTTGCCCTAAGGATGTTTTGGGTACCAAGAGTACAAATGCATCCAAACATCCACAGTCCTCTCTGCTGCCACTGGGAAAAGAGTTACAAATTCGAGCACAGCCGTGCAGCATTGAATAAAACCAGTGTATTTATATCTAAAAGCCCCTGAGCACTTTTGGCTCTCAGCTCTGTTTCCACTGATTTAAACTTCCTCATGGTTTGCAACTAATTTTTCAAGAAATCAAATACTTCAGCTTTTTACAGTGTGTCTCCCAGTGTGAAATATTCATTGTGGAAAAGGAACCCCATTAGCCTGAGCTTTGGGATCCCTGGAGGTGGAGACACACGGATATGTGTTCGAGTGTCTATGCCAAAAAGAAAAGCTGACACTCCATCCTAATAAACATCTTCTGAAACAACTGCAAAGAAACCTTTACCTCGACCTCCCACCAAACAAAGCTATTTTTAGATTTTTTTTTTATTTTTTTTTTAAATTAGAAAAGAACCACAAAAAGCCCCCAAAATCTTTTAATCTCATCTTGGCTATATTTTCCCCTTCGGTGCCTGAGGGATACAAGATTATTTATAACAGGAAACCTTTGATTTCGGAGCTTTTATGGCGTGTTTTTTTTGCAACGTTCCAACTCGCAGAACACGGCGCGTCGATTTGAGAGGCGGAAAGCAAATTGCCACACGCACCCAGGGGTGCCTGGAGGCACCTCCTTGGAGCAGGGAATGCCTTTTCCCTCCTGCTGGAGGGGAATTAGATCCATGGGAAGGGTTTGGATAACCCCAACCTTACAGGACCAGCCCAGGGAAGGCAGTGATGGACACTTTGAGGACCCTCTTGGGAAAGGCTCTTCCCATTAGCATGGCCAGTGTGAAGTTTGGGTCAAGGCAGAGCCTTGACAACATCCAATGTCACTCACAGCCAAGGGGAGCCTCCCCCAGCCTTCCCAAGGCCGGTGGAAAGTTTCTCACTGACTTCATGGCTTGGAGTGAGGGCCATGGAAAGCATGTGGATGGCGCTATCCTGCTTTTTCCACGTTGCTCAATGAGCAGGGGGAGGACAAAATCCAGCCCTGACTCTTGGAGAGGAGCCTCAGCCCCTCGGCATTGCCCTCTCCATCCCCACCCAGTGTGGCACNTCAAAGCAGAGCCTGCTCATCTCCCTGACAACAGCACAGCCAAGGGGAGCCTCCCCCAGCCTTCCCAAGGCCGGTGGAAAGTTTCTCACTGACTTCATGGCTTGGAGTGAGGGCCATGGAAAGCATGTGGATGGCGCTATCCTGCTTTTTCCACGTTGCTCAATGAGCAGGGGGAGGACAAAATCCAGCCCTGACTCTTGGAGAGGAGCCTCAGCCCCTCGGCATTGCCCTCTCCATCCCCACCCAGTGTGGCACTGCACTCAAATAGACCTCACTGATTTTAAAGAGGATCTTGCTCCATTTCTCTTCACTCCAAGCTGTTCTAAATCCTTTTATCTGTAGCAAGGCCCCTCCAATCCCAAATGTAAGAGCCACCCCCTTTCTGAGTGACAGGTGTCAGTCACTTCAGGTGGTGTCACGGGCACAGGGGCTTGGGTGATCTGAGCTGATTTTTTTGTGCAGACACGAGGTATGTTCTTATTTTCAGTAAAAATCTCCCTACAGGGCACAACCCAATGGTAAAACCACTGCTGACAAAATTTTGGGTGGATGGGAGCCTGTACAGTAGAGGTGATTTCATGATCAGGTGTTGGATCACCGTGTCCGACTTCTCCAGCTTCTTTGGAGAAAGCAATTTCTCCAACTCTTCATGAAGAACCAAACTTCTTCTTCAGAGTTCACCATTTTCATCTTCTTTGTAAGCTAAAAACAAAAAAAAAGCCTTGCTCCTTACGAGGGATCAGAATAATGATAAGTTTATTATGATAAATGAATTTTTTCCTTGATAATTGCTTCTTTTATTCATTTAATGATTAATAAATTTGCTGAAAACAAAATGAGGGCAAGAAGCTGCTCAGTGGATGAGATTTTACTGCCAGTTTCATTGACAATGTCGTTCTAGTGTTATATACTAAACAACATGAGTGAAATTGAGTGGGAATATGTTTGTAAAGATCAGCATCAGAGTCGAAGTCATTGCAGACCTGGAAATGTAAATAATAATAAAAAAACAATCATATGGTGGTACTTTTTGTGCCAGCTTCAATGACCAGGAAAAGAGGAAAGTGTCCCTGCATGTTTTTAAGAAATATATTAAAATATATACATATATATATATATATATATATAATTAGGTTCTTGCAGATGGAAAAATGAATGCCAGCCTTGGCTTATGAGACGTAAATGAGATTTCTGCACGGAGAAATTTCCTCTTCTTGCCTGCACAGTTGAAATGGGATTTTAATAAAGGCATTTAATCAGACCTTATATAATTTCAACACTAACAGTTTTTATGATCCCTTTTCATGTTGCCTTAATTATGGTTATGAAGAATGTGATAATGGTTTTTCGTTTGCTGGCAAGATGAGAAAACTGATTTAATGGCTGTCTTTGCCAGGCACTTTTCCAGGCAGATAAGCTGAGCCTGGTGCCAAACATGGTCTGAGATTGGTCCATCTCCTGATTTCCTCCCTGGGGTGATATGATGAAGATGCCCAGAGGAGGTTGCAGAGCAGACACTGCAGCATATCCCTGGACGCACCAGCCCAAATCCCACCTCTGAGCCTGTAATTCCATTCCTTTCCTTGTTGATTATTCACTCCTATTTGTATACTAAAAAAAAAGCCAGTGGCATCTTTCCACCAT
Organism: Campylorhamphus procurvoides; assembly: GCA_013396655.1. Classification (NCBI taxonomy): domain Eukaryota; kingdom Metazoa; phylum Chordata; class Aves; order Passeriformes; family Dendrocolaptidae; genus Campylorhamphus; species Campylorhamphus procurvoides. The sequence continues at coordinate 858,648 of WBMV01005500.1, read as the reverse complement.
GACCAAAACTGGAACCCATCACACACATGTCCAGCAGAGAACCCACTAATGGAGGAGGAAAACTTCGTTGATCTGGTTGAATTTAAAAAAATATAATTAGGACAGGAACTTATTCCTCAAACCTGGATTGAGAGGCAGAGGACAGAGAAAAGATGTGGTGGATGGGGAGGTGATTTCTCCCACCTTGGTAAAGTTACAACCACTTCAGTCACTGCACTAACTGGTCCACCATGGGTAGAGGCTCAATCTGGTGTGTTTTCCCCATATTTCAGAGGTGGCCACCTATCAGCCAGGAAGCCAAACCCACAGACTGGAATAAATCTTAGAAGATCACTTTTAACTCACAACAGTTTGAATGATAGAAATAAAAATGCTGCACTGAGCTCTGGTGAACCCATTCTTTTCAAAGTTTAGTTCTTTTCTTTCCCCATGAATAATGATGGTTTCCCCTGCCTTTCCTCTACCTTTAATTCCAGCAGTGGTGCATTTATTCTCTTTGGCCATGTATTTTCCTCCTCCTCACCCTCCCTCTTGCACCGGAGCATTAATGAATGGGAACATTTTTCTTACTTCCAGAGATGTTGTGAACAGTTTCAAAGTAAATTCTTTGGAAGCCCAACAAGAGCCCACACTTCCCCCTGTAGCGTGTTCATGGCAAGGAACCCAGCGAGGAGAAATCACCGTGACCCATCCCCGTCAGGAAAAATAAATACATTTCCTTCCCTCTGAGCTGCAATTCTGCGTGGAACAATTTAAGCCTTTCCTGCCACCTCCAGGCATTGAGGTTTGTAATTGAAATCCTGAGGATCAGGGTTGGCCAGCGGACAAACAGGGAACTGTCATCCTTTAGCATCTGCTTTGCTTTTGGATGATTTAACTGGCCAACTGATCTTTTCTTTTCTTTAATATTTCATTTTTTTTCCCTCCCTTCCTCTTGAGCAGGGCAAGGTGTTGTGAGTGTCACTCTTTGGAACCAGGAATGGAAGTTTCATTCCCCCATGCCCCTCAGCTGAGCTATCTCCAAGCCAGCCAGGAGTGATTGCTCCAAGGATGGCTGAGGAAGCCATCTGGCTTTCTGGGGTGTTTTAAATGTTCAGCCTTTCTGCCAGAAGGGAGCTGATCGCTGCCAGCTCTGGCAGAAAGCTTTCCAGAATGATGCCTGACTGTACAAAATTAGATGGACCTGAGAAACCTTGTGGACCTTCAAAACTGGTCCTGCTTTCAGAGTGCAGGAGTTCTTCAGAAACCCCTTCCAACCTAAATTATTCTATGGCTATCATGGCTGTTTTAACACAGGAGTCTCAATCTTTGTAAGATGATAAAGCCCAAGCTTTGATTTCATAGAATAGATTCCCAGAATCCCAAAATGGTTTAGTTTGAAAAAAGCCCTAAAGGCCATCTTGTTCCACCCACTGCCATGGGCAGGGACACCTTCCACTATCCCAGGTTGCTCCAAGCCCCATCCAACCTGACCTTGGACACTTCCAGGGATGGGGCAGCCACAACTTCTCTGGGCACCCTATGCCAGGGCCTGCCCACCCTCACAGGGAAGAATTTCTCCTTAATATCCAACCTAAACCTACTCTCTGTCAGTTTGAAGCCATTCCCCCTTGTCCTGTCACTCCAGGTCCTTGGAAATAGTCTCTGTCCATCTTTCTTGTACGTCTTCAGCCACAATTAGATCCCCCCAGATCTTCTCCAGGCTGAAGAATCCCAATTTACAGTGCTCCAGTCCCAAAGGGAATCAAACTGGTGGGAAAAACATCTTACAAGTGAATTTTGAATCAGAAAACTNGAAGGGAGCTGATCACTGCCAGCTCTGGCAGAAAGCTTTCCAGAATGATGCCTGACTATATGAAATTAGATGGACCTGAGAAACCTTGTGGAACTTCAAAACTACTTTCAGAGTGCAGAGTTCTTCAGAAGCCCCTTCCAACCCAAATTATTCTATGGCTATCATGGCTGTTTTAACACAGGAGTCTCAATCTTTGTAAGATGATAAAGCCCAAGCTTTGATTTCATAGAATAGATTCCCAGAATCCCAAAATGGTTTAGTTTGAAAAAAGCCCTAAAGGCCATCTTGTTCCACCCACTGCCATGGGCAGGGACACCTTCCACTATCCCAGGTTGCTCCAAGCCCCATCCAACCTGACCTTGGACACTTCCAGGGATGGGGCAGCCACAACTTCTCTGGGCACCCTATGCCAGGGCCTGCCCACCCTCACAGGGAAGAATTTCTCCTTAATATCCAACCTAAACCTACTCTCTGTCAGTTTGAAGCCATTCCCCCTTGTCCTGTCACTCCAGGTCCTTGGAAATAGTCTCTGTCCATCTTTCTTGTACGTCTTCAGCCACAATTAGATCCCCCCAGATCTTCTCCAGGCTGAAGAATCCCAATTTACAGTGCTCCAGTCCCAAAGGGAATCAAACTGGTGGGAAAAACATCTTACAAGTGAATTTTGAATCAGAAAACTGGGGACAGGCAGGGGACAGAGGGGGAACCACCTGCCTAAATTTTAGAAACCTGGAGACATCAAGCTCCAAACCTCCAGCACCCAAATTTTTCCAGGGTCCTGAAAGGAACCAAAAATCCCTTCAAAAGGCACCCATGTCTAAACACAAGAGGCTGGCGGGTACCAGCAGGGCTCCAGTGAACTCTTACAGCCCTCCTGGTTTATTTACAAGGCATCTTAGGCACTATAAACAGCTTTGTGTGTGTGTGTGAATGGTACCAGGAAAGGAGCAGGGGAGCAGGACAAAAACAAGGAAACTTGGCTTGAGAAAACACCCAAACACGTCAAGATGAAGAAACTGTGCAGTGCCTGGAGTGGGTGTCTGTGCCCTGCTCCCTCATCCCTCCTTGGAGAGCACTGGGCTCTCTCCCACATCCCAGATGGAAATAAAGTGTCATCAACATGTTTAAAGGTTACTCATCCACCCCCTCCAGGTGACCCTGACACAAACCTCTAAGGAACATGAGTGAGTGAGATCCCAAATAAAATGAGCTGGAAAGTATTCAACTCACTTTTTCCCCTTTCCAAGAGAACAAGGCTTTGGGAGAAGTCACTTAGTTACCCTGGGCATGGCTTTTTTCCTTCTAATTGGTGGAGGAAAATGGGATGCCCAGATAATTCCCACAGCACAACTTGTCTTTCTTTTGGCAGTCTCTGTCTTTTATTTTCATTTTCAACTAGTTTTGGGCTGATCTTTTTAGAAAGAGCGAAAGCATCCCTCAAAATAGGTGCAACAAATATGGGATAAAAGGAAAAGCTGGTGGTAATGAGGAAATCCAGAGAGCTCAGTTGACATCAGAGATGGTCTGAGGTCCATCCTATTGGCACATCTGCTCTAAAAAGATGCCTTAACCCATGATTTGTTTGTCCTCCAGCCTGTTCTACCTTTGGGGATAGAAACAACCCTTGTAGCCATCTATGAAAATCCTGCATTATCTGCAGACAGCCCAGTCTTTTGATTAATTGTCTCTTAATTAAGGTGCAGGCAACCTTAATATCAGTGAGGGAAGACCTCCAATCTCTCACAACATCACAGGAGAAAACAACCAACAAGTACTGGATAGAGAGAGCTCATTTTGGTCCTCCCAGCTTTCTTTTCCAGGTCTGAAGTTCTCTGTCCTGGACTCTGGGAGTTTTGATGCCATCTTAATGAAAAAAAAAATATATACAGATATAAAAGAATATGAAAAGACTATAATCTTGCTGCTCTGTATATTCTACCCCAACGAGCACTTTAACAAATGTAAATAAAAACAGCTTTTCCTCTTCTGACTTGTCCCATGAAGCTTTACTTGGGCCTCCATGTAATCCATGGGATTTCTGTAGCTTTTAGTTCTAACTGAGTAATTTGTGTGGCTGCCTGAGGTGCTTCCAAATGTGCAGTAACTCGATTTTGGTGTGTTCCCAGCTGCTTAATTAAAACCATGGAATAAAATCATTTGGCTTAGGTGATTTTTAATTCTCCTTTCCTCCTCCTTTTATTTTTAAATCAAAAGAAATCTTTGGAGTCCCATACCTAAGGGATTATTCTAAACAGCCCTTTGGAAAGGGCACAGGCTGGAAATCCTATAGAGCAGTGGAGGAGAGTTGTCACGCATGTGTGTGGAGCTCCTTTGGACTCCATGCCAAAGGTTATGGTACACACAGGAAAAATCAAATTGTTTGTGATCCTCCTCTTATTGCAGCATCCTTTTTGGAATGATGTAATGAGGAAAGGAAGATTTCCCCTTCCAAAGCCTTAACGAGGATTTTGGAACAACCGATGCAGCCCCAGCCCTGGGGGAGCCCGGTGAGGATGTGAAATGTGCTCAAGAAGCATCAGGGAAATGGTGTCCTTTGGGGCATCAGCAAAACCTCCTGTACCGTGGGAGCAGGGAACACTTTTCCTCATCCAGAGGAAGCCCACAGCCTGCTCCAGACTACCCTTTATGGGGAGCAACTTGAGTGACAAGATGCAGAACCTTTTCCCTCAACACACAGAGCGAATTTGGAAGCAGCAGCCTGTGAACAAGAAATGGCTTTTGTCCTTGCTGCGTCCACAGCCAACAATCAAGATCTGAGCCTGTTATTGTAATTGTTTGGTGCAATAACACACAGATTGGAGTTTGGTTTTTGTGGTATCTGGCTAGGCATGTCGACCTGATGTGGATCAAAGACTACATGGTAGAATTAAGCAAATATAATCAGTGTAATATGATTCATTCTTGTCCTGCTGAGCAGATGTTTGAACAGATGTCAGGTAAAAAAAGAATTGTGCTGGGGAGTGAGTACATTATTTCAAATCAGTGCATTTAAGGGGAGTATCTTTATTAATCCCATTTAAGGTGAAAGAGAGTATTTATGACTCTGGTTACTGGGGAATTATCCTCCCTTCCCCTTGGAGTGGGCAACAATCCCTGGTTCCCCTGTGGCAATCAGGGCAGTGCTGGTGGGCTGGGATTCTTGCCTATCATCCTGCTCAGCTTAAATCTCCATCCAACACACTAAATAAAAAGAGGGTTGAACATTTTGAGTCATTACTAAGCTGCTATCTGGGGAAAACCTTGGGTTTGGCTGGTGGTGTACAGTCACCATCATTATATCCTTGGGAGCTTCCTAAGTCCCTTGTCTGCAAAAATCAGCCTTTTGCTGGGATTTCTACCTCAGCACTAAAACCAAGGGAGTCCCGTTACACACCTGATTAGTCACAGAATTATCTTAGCTGGATGCAAATCTGGTGACTATTGAGGCAACACAATGGTAAACACTCCCTTGGAGATGTATCTGCAGGCTCAGTGACCACCCAGAGATCCCCTCACCCCATTTAAACTCCAAAAGCACGACTGGAGCAGACCTTGAGTATCCACACTTTGCTCAGCCAAGAATGTTTCTGCAGCGTTTAAAAGCTGTGCCTCCTTTCTTAGTCAGAGCTCCACAAACCCTAAAAAAGAACTTGTGGCTGATAAAGAGCTGCTTGGAAGGGTGCCTGGAGATGACTAACCCATCTCAAATTCCAGATATTCCAAAGAAAATTGCCTGGTCTGCCAGAGCAGTAGTGCAGGACAGGTTGGTGGGATGGGAAGGGAATTGCTTACACACTCAGCATGATTCTTGTTTGATTATATTCTAGATTTCAATCAGCTGATGGAAAAAACTCAGGCTACAGGCAGCTTTTCCTTACCAGTTCTATTGGCTGGAGGGCTGATGTGCTCCAGCAACCACTCTTGGAAAGGACAATAAATCAAAACAAATAAACAGGAATGCTTGAGGTGACTCTGCTCCTCCACTCAGCAGTTTTGTGTCAGAGAGGAACATCAAGCCCTTCATCTTTGAGAGTCATTAATTTCTTGAGGCATCCTGGATGGTTTCCCTATGAATCTCTGTGGAGATGATGCTTTTTATAACTATCTCATGTCACTGGGGAAAGTTTCTCCAGCCAGCACATTCACTCAGCCACCAGTGCTGCCTGACATTTACCCTGTGATGTGGCTTTGTTAACTTTGTCTGGCTATGAAGAGCCATCCACATAAGGTCATTCTTTGTTAGAACATGCAATTCCACAGACATATTTTATCAAAACATCAATGCCTGGAAAAAACAGGCTTCAACCAAGTTGTTTTATTTACTACTCATTGCCCTTTGTGATAATTTGAATATTTTTTTCTTGCTTTATCCCTTCTCCTCATTTTCTTTGCCACCAGGACATGTTTCAGCTCTGTCCACTGCACACAGAGAAGTTCACATGTTTTGGAAACCTTTCAGCTGAGTAACATACATAGATGTGTGCCTGAAACACAAACCTGTGTTGTTGTACTGAAGGTATGGATTTTGCTTTAGTTACAAGGCTTGGGAATTCAATTAGAAGAAAAGTCTGTGGCAGGAGGCAGCAGGAGGCTGAGGATTTCCTCTGTTACCACAGCACTCTGGGACCCCCATGCTATCACTTCCACAACATTCATTATTCTACCTATTTCAGAATATGATCCCAAAGCCAGCAAAGAGGTTGGATATTGGTTGCAGATAAAACTCCTACCTGGGCTCATTTCCAGCACTGTATTGGTGAAAAGGCTTTGCTGGAGAAGCCTTTCAAAGAGCACCTGGGGGGAAAAAATGCTCCCACATTTGTATTTCAGAGCAAGTTGAAATGATCGCTTAAGCAGAGCAGCATCCCTTTTGTGATCCATTCTGTGGTCCCTTCTGGAAGGTGCTGACCAACTTCTGTCCTGCTTTTACCAGGGAGTTGCACCATAAAGCTGATGCTTTGACGGGGACCACGGCGATTGTTTTAATTTTCCAAAACAGAAGAGACAGAGAAAAGAAATGCTCCAGGCAAAATTCTTGCACATGAAGTGCTCTAGCCCTAAAGGTGTGATGAAAGCGTAATCCTGCACATAACCCTCAGTTCTGCTGCCTAAAATAATACTCCAGGATGCTGGCAGGGGAATACTACGCTTCCTGTGAGTGTTTCAGTTCACATTCTCCCAAAAATAACACAGCGACTGTTAACACCTGCACTTTTCAACATTTCCTTGCTAACAACAAGGAGATTAATGGGTTCCATTCAAAAAGACCTTTTTGACCTCATTTATGATGTTGAGAAACTCAGGAAATTGCCTGCTAATCCAAACCTTGATAATCCCAGTATTCTTCAAAAAAAAAAAAAGAAATATCTTTGCTCAAAGCACACAGCAGGAGAAGAGTTTTATCAAGGTAGGAGAGGATTCACAGGGTGTCACAGCCAGTGGATCCCTGCATGAAACAGGGAGCTGAGAGACACAGGGAATGCAGGGATAGAGGTTCCCAACCTGCCCAGGGCTGCAGAGCACATGCACAGCTTCATTTGGCCAAGCTTTAGCTCCCATTTTGGAAAGCCTGGGAAGATGGGAGTCTGGAGGGGGATTCCTGAGACTCCCCAGAGGCTCCAGAGCTCTCTGGCAGGATTAATCCAGGCTGACCATGCAGAGAGATCCTGGAGTGACCCAGAGATGCCTGATCCAGCAGCTCCTGATGGCTCCCTGCCACGGCAGCTGGGGAACTGGCATGGGAACCACGAGCTGCAGGTTGGCTTCTTCTGGACTAGTTCACTCGGGCATCACTTTGCCTGTGATTTCCCAAGGAAGTTTTCTTCCAGTTTTTCTTATACAGTTCCAGCCTTCTGCTTTCAATTTTGCAGGGGACTGGAGGGTATTTTTTTTTATCTTTATTTTTTTTTCCTTTTCGATTTACTTATTTATTTATTATAAACTGAAAATAGACTGAACCACAACGGGCTGCCAAAGAGGTCCAGCCTTGAGCAAACAGCCTTCTCCAGACTATGCAAAGTGCAAACACACCAGCACCTCTACCTGTGTCTGCTTAAGGAAGCATTCAGCCCAGTGTTCAGATGGCATCTTAAGTGCAAGCTTTGCAAAGTGCACAAACAAGGCAGGAGAAATGCATAAATAAGGACCTGTGCAACTCCTCCACAACAGGAGGGGAAACAAACATGAAAAACATTGCCTGGGTTCAGCACAGAGTGGTCAGAAACACCAGAGTGGCACCTCCCAGAGGACATGCTGAGGATGCTCTTAGAGAAAGCCTCAAAGAAGGAAGGTTTGTACACAACAGAGGCACTTCTATCCTCTTTTATATTTTCCCTCAGTCCCAGGGGTCTCCACCAAGCAAGATCAGCCCCAGATTAAATAAGAGGTGCTCCAGTTAATAAAATGTCTCTCCTGGGGAGGCAGGTGAGTGTTTCCCAGTGGCTGGAATGGATCTTGTGGTGCTAAGTTGTCATATTCTCCTTTTCCCCAGCAGTGAGCAGGGCAATTTCTGCATCTCTGTAAGATGGAAAGGACTGTTTTCCTCTGACCAGCCCTGGTGGGGAGGGATGCTGGAATAAGGATGGAGCAAAGAGCTGCAGGCAGATGCCACAGCTCAGGTTTCCTGTCAGAGTAAAGCTGACAGGATCCTTTCACTTCCAGGGAAGATGAACACATCCAGGGGGTGATCCCAACCCAAAGATATCCCAACCCAAATATATCCCAAATCTTCAAGCGGACCCAGGTAACACATTCTCAGTGCTCCCTCCCTGCTTACTCTGATCCCTTCGCTTTCATTCTCATCACCTCCCTCCTGTTTATCTGTCATCCTCAAGTGACCATTTCAGGTCTCTATCTCACCCCAAACATTTCTGTGTTCAGCCCCAATAACCATCTTAATGAGCTGAAAAATATTTTGCTTTCCGAGTCAGCATGGGGTACAAATTCATCAGGTGTGCGAGCAGGAAATAACAATGTGCCACCATTGTAGACATTTTTTTTTACAAATTGTACTAATTGAGTTGTTTTGTAGATACCAAACAGGTGGGGGGAGGGAAACTGATGTGGTCATTTTAATCCTTTCGGTCAATAGGAAGTTTTCAGGCAGTTTCAAACAATTGGGGCTGAGAAAGTACAGCTGATGTTGTGTGTGTGAACACAGCAATTTGCAGGCAAAAAGTAGAAAGGTCAGACCACTGAGGGCTGAGAGCTGGAGCCCATTGTTCAGGAGACTGCCTTCCCCACAGGCCTGCAGGAAGCACAGGGCAAAGCTAAGGGTACCCTTGCCAAAGTTTCTGTGAATATTTTCCCAAGGCACACTTTGTGTGCTGCCTGCAAAACAGAAAAAAGAAGGGGCATCGTGAATACGTCAATAAGGAGAGGGAAAAAAAATCCCTTCTGAGGGTGAAGTGTGTTTATGTTTTCCAAATGAAAATATAGGGGTCTTGGTAGGGTCATCTTGAGTGAGAAAAGATCATAGGATCTTTTAGGTTGGAAGAGACCTCCAGGATCATTGAATCCAACCTGTTCACGATGCCCACCTTGTCCCCAAGTCCAGAGCATTGAGTGCCACAAGATGGGATTTAAGGTCACTTCCATCCCAAACCATTCCATGATGTTATGTGTCTATGGAGTCTTCATGTTATTGTGGTCTTAAACCTGCATTTACCCTGACTGACCATCATTGGTGCTCTGAAGACTCTTGGATGTACAGGAGAGGTTTCTAAAGAGTCAAGGAACAGTAAACAATCTTAAATTTGCTATCTAAAGCCTTTCTCCAATGGTGGGAAAAGTAGGATGTAAAATTCCCACCCAAATTTGAATCCTGACAAATCACTGGCAAAGCCACTGAATTGAATGATGGATTGCTGATTTATCCTGGATTAAAAGTAGGATTAGGCTCAGGTAGCTTGAATGCAACAAGCCTTTCTGAGAGGGGTGGGAAAAGGCTGATGGGTTTCAGTCACAAGAAGAGCCAAACTGCAGCAGTGTCTCCACCCAGCCATGAGTAATTAAATATTTTTCAGTTATTCTGAGAAATGAGATAGTTGATTCAGAGATCACATCCTACTCACAATCTCCACAGAATAAAGTAATTTTTCTGCTGTCCATCCAACCTCCTCTGTGGGGTTCCTGCTTTCTGCATTGCCTGGATGCCAAGGCAAACACAGATATTCCAAGGAACAGGAGGGATTTCAAAAACCTGCCCTGCTTTCAAGCAGAAAAACCAGAAAGCCATTCCTAGACATGCACAGATCGTTTTGTGCTAATCAGGGAACAAACTCCTCTGCAAAATATTATTCACGGGACTGAACATCAGCCAACTGCAAAAACATTTTCTTTGCTTGTGGGTAAACAGTCACACAGTGTCGGTCTCTGCCTCCCAGCATTAAGGTAATTTCACACTTTACCAAATAAAACACCCAGAGCCACAAGCAGGAAAATTGCAGCAAATTAAGACACGCAGCAATTCAGTTTTGTCTGAACTGCTCTGGTCTCTGTTTCAATTTCTTTGCCTGATTTGAGCTGAGCTTCTGAATTAGAAACAGCGAATCTGGGATTTTTTTTTAAGATGCAGTTTTAGGGGAGGGTGTTATTTCGGGAGCACCAGGCAGGGAAAGAGGCATACTGAGACAAAAAGCCATGTAGGAACTAAACAGGCAGACAGAGTATGCCTAGCAGATACCGGATTAATCCTGCCTGTCTGACTCCATCTTCTGTCTCATCTGGTGTTTGGGTTTGGGACACGAGGGCCAGGGACCTCATAGCAGACTGCAAATGAAGCCTTTGAAGGAGCACCAATGGCCATGCTTGGTATCAGAAGCAATTAGAGAGACTTCTAACCCCACATAGCTGTGTTTTTGATCCAGGGCAAGTTCTGCAAGGCCACAGTGTCTTTTCATAAAGCTCATTAATTGGTACCTAACCAGCCCCAAAGAAAGGAGGCAGAAACCCTGCCTTGGACATCAAAGACTTCACTCAGCCACAGCCCCAGCACAAGGCACTGGCTGATTCTCCAGCTCTGGATCAGCATTTGCCTCTCCACAAAGCTGAGCACAGTTCATCCCTCTCCACTGTCCCCAGCAGAGTCCTGCCCTACCATCACTGAGACGCTGGGCAAGCCCAAATTTGGGAGCCAGGTCTGAGCATCACTGCATTTCAGGGCTGCTGGAATGCAACCTTTTAATCCTGGCCCATCATGGAGAGAAGGAACATCTCCAAACAGATCCGTTGCACACATTTCAGCTCATTTTTTGTCCCGCTCTTGACATTCAGATCAGTTGGATACCTCAAGCCCTGAAACATTTAATTATAGCTCATGCCATCATTTACCTTGTCCACTAAGCCTTTGATTACATTAGGCAAGAAAGAAAATTTCATCTATGCTATCCAGTTATTCCTTAGGCTGAAAATAAAACTAGAACTGGCCAGCAAAAGATGATATTTTTCTTCAAGACAGTCGAAGGAAGCATGAAAACCGCTGTCCAGGATATCCGGAACTTGGCTGGTTCTTTCTCTTCCCTGAGTTTGCTCACCAAACGATTTTTGTTTATTTTATTAAAAAGTCTGTTCCTCTTTGACAGGTGTCCTATAGGCAGAAAATGTGTCTTGGCTGGGGACGTGTGAGGGAATTAGTTCTGGGTTTCTTCTCGAGTGTAGTGGAAGTTTCTCAGCTGAAGGTCTGTGCATGGGCAGTAACGTTCCTTTCCATGCTTTACTTCATGGGATGCATTCAGGCACAGGAGGGTTGAAATTCCTGGGAATTGAAAGGCTACCATAAAAACAGAAGTGAACTTGCAGTGGCAGGTGAAAGAGGATCTTTGGAACGGTGAATTAACCTGAATAGTAAGGACTGGAGGGTATTTTTAAGGTCACTTCCATCTGGAAAGGAGTTTTGCAAAATCAAAGATCCGAATTTAAAAAAAATCCAACAAGGAGACAAACAGGCAGTCAGCCAGGATTTGCTCAGCTTTTACCTGGGTTTTGCTTAAAAGCACTCAGTTAACATCAGATAGAGAAATTTAGCTCAAAGTTAAGTATTCTGCAAGGTTCTTTAGCAGAAAAAGTGGCTGAGTCTGCTCTAGCAGGAAGAACTGGTTACCAGGGGCAGTGTTGCTCCCTTCCACCTCTGCCAAACCCCTGGACCACTCATCAGCCTGCCCTGTTGGACAAGCCTGGAGTCACCAGAGCTGTAAAATCTCAATCCATTGGATATCCTTAAACAAAAAGACACCATCCAGTAACAATAAAATTCCCTGTACTGTAGCTTTTTACTCCAAATAATAAAAAAAATTGAATTTCACCTCACACAAAGCTTTCCATAGGTCCCTAGCACTACAAGACTAATCCCTAGTTGGGATAATAATTAATAGGTAGATGAGCTTTATTTTTCCTAGAAGAGTTTCCTTGGAATGTGAAATTTAGAGGACCTGTGACCAATTTCCATGCAAATCTGCTCCTTGGGACCCATCTGACTACATCATGGTCACCTTTGGGGCCTAAAAAATCAGAGGGGAAACTCTTTAATGTGGGAGGGAGATGTTAATTGTAGAAGAAATGAGTGAACCAGGCTCAGCCAGTGATTTGGAGTGTCTTTAGCTCATTCCAATGAGGCTTTCCTGCTCTCCAATGTGCATGGAGCCATCCTCTTGGCCTGGCAAGTGTCCAGGTGACTGTTCCCCTTCTCCCTCCAGGAGTCCAGAAGAGAGAAGGAGTTAGAAAGTGACATGGCAGATCTCCAGTCCTCTCCACATATATTTTACTAATATGGCAATTAATATCATGGAGCAGTGCCTACTTCATAAAAGCAAATTCGATATGTCCGTATGAATGCAGAGCACGAGTGATTTAGAAACTACTATTTCTTGGACAAGGGCAGACTTAAAAAGCCTGATCTCATAAATCTGTGGTTTCTCCACATTTTTAGGTTGTGTATATGAGAACTCCCACACCAGATAGCAGGACATGTAACATTCTTAAGTCCATGAACCCCAGTCACATGATGGTAATTACTGAAGACCTTGAAACAAAGAGACTAATAAATTCTGCATTGAGAGCACAGCTCCTGTTCAGTTACTCAGAGCACAGGGCTGAATTTGGCCAGAAATCTGTGTATGGAAAGGTCTTATCCTTTAAAGCATCTTGATTTCTCAACATGCTGTTGATCATTTGTATACCTCTGACTACAAGTTGGACAAAAGATGGTCCACTTCAGTGTCCTTAAAGGGCCCAAAGAATCCAACCCAGCAGGACCTGGCTCCTAATTCCTTTGGCCTCTTCAGAAATTCAGCATCAGTAGCTTTTGAGAGGGAGGAATTACAGCAAAGTCCAGCTAAGTGAAGTTTTCCTTTCCAAATGCAGAGGTTCTTTAGAGCACAGAGTTTGAGTCTCTTGGACTGACAGGATAAATATGGGAACACTTATATCCCAGGGAAGACAGACCACATGTACTCTGGAGAAAGAAAACTGATTAAAAAGGGGAAGCAGGTGAAAAATGGGATTGGAAAAAGTGGGGAGAACAGGAAGAATTCACCCCCCATTGCAGTGAATGAGAAGCACCCACAGTTTAGCATCTCCCCAGGTCAAACTCCTACAGATGAATTCAGCTGATTGCACAAAGAACTCCACGTCCTCCTCTCTCCAGAGCCATCAACAGAGATTACTACAAGGGAAAGCCAAAGATATTCGTGTCTTTGCTGCTGCTGTGGGTCTCTCATGCAAAGCCTGGTGTGGTCTGTGCACGCCTGGTGCTGTGACTCATTAGCTGAGCAGAGCACAGCCTGCCCTGACGTTCCACTCCTGCCACGGGTGAAGCTGCCAGCCCTTTGAAGGAGATAACATGTCCAGTGCTGGGTCAGGGCAAACTGGCACCTCTCCACAGCCTCCGAGATTTACATATGTATCTTTAAAATGAAGCAGTCATTAAAATGCTGCTTCTCTCTGATAATTGCAATTATCCCATTCTTTCGGTGGCCCACTGTAAACAGAGAGTTCACTGTCTTGTCTTTCTCTGTAGCAGTAGAGTCATCCCCATCCCAGGACTTCCTCTTTGGCAGCAGGCAAGCCCATCTGAATCACTACCCGGCTCTTGCTTCATCCTTAGACTCTGATGGTCTGATAACATTTACTCAGAACTATAAGCAATTAAAACCAAGATGACACATTAAAACAATCTTGATTAGACTCCATCTTTAAATGATTATTTAGAGCTGATTGGGAAATGGAATTTCTGCTCTGCAGGAAAGTCAAACGTTTCAAAATTCCCTTTCATCACAGACTGGAATGCAACCTGAATTTGGCTTAAATCCCATCTTAGTTGGACTTTCGGCACCTGGGACTTGCAAACTGCTTAATGTCAGCCATCACTTCATCCCAGAGAAAAGTACAGATGTTTCCACATGGGGGACAGAGTGGCCTCCATTAAAATGCACTCAGCGCCGTCCCATTAATTAGTCTCAGGACAGGCACAATTCCTGCTTTCTACCCCAAACTTCCACGTGGCCATGGCTGTGCCCAGACTACACCTGACACAAGAGGGACAAACCCAAAATGTCACAGGGGCAAAGCACAAGAACTTTTGCCCAGTAAAGCCAGAGTCTGTGAAAGAAGGAGCTGTGAGTCTGAGAACCTTCTGCACTGGACAGAGATGAAATTTCCACTTTTTTCACAGAAGGAATCAAACTACATTGTTATGAGGGCCAATTTCCTATAAGAATGGAAGGTTTTTATTGGAAGTAGTTGGGCTCCTGTAAGAATTTTGGAGTGACATTGATGGCCACCAGTGGTCCACCACAGTCTTTGACCAAGTTCACTGTCATTTTCAGTCACCATCAACCACTTGCCTTCTGTGCCTCCTGCAAAGCAGAAACATGATTGCAGCTGATGCAATTTTTGACCCAAATCCCCAGTGCTTAAGAAGGTTAAATACATATGTGCATGTACCTGCTGCTCTCTGCAGCAAGGGTCTCTCAAGCTGTGAGTTATTTCCAAAGAATGGCATTCTGAGGAACTCAGCAGTAGTGCTGGGTCAAGATTTCCCAGCTGAGCTGCTGTCTCAAGGGTGAAGGATAGATGGGTGAGGACCAAATGCTCCTCCACCCAAGAAGGAAAATCTCTCCCATCTCCAAGGTCTGTATGGGTGGTGTCTTGCTGCTCTCCAGCCATGGACCAAAACAAGAGCTGGCTACTCACTCCCCTATTCTTCCTGCTGGACTTGGTGGGAATGCAGCACTGGAAGGAGATGGTAGCAGACACTGGTCCTATCCCAAATGTGGATGTTGAAAGGCCTGAAACCCTTCCCTGTGCTGCACAATTCATCTGCTGCAGCATCTGGACATGCCTCAAATTTTTGACCAAGCCAGGACCAACTGGTGGCTATTAAAAGCACCATTCTTCACCTACAAGTTGTAAAAGGGCTCTTCTTTCACAACTGCTTGAGTGATGGGTCATTACTCAACTGCCTTTACAGAAAAGCTATTTTCACTAAGTTCCTTGCAAATCAAATGACTTGCTGGTTTATTGAAATTGCATTGGATTGAGTAGCCTTGTCATCACCAAGTGCCTTTGACTCCTACAGCAGAACAGCCCCAAGGAAGTCTGCCATATCTGAGCAGGTGGGGAAAGAGGGAGCGATGGCCTTTTATAGGATGAAAACACATTTATGACCCTGAAGGGCTCCTGAGGAAGAAAATCAGAATATGGGCTCTGATTCAGCAAAGCAATTAAGTATATGCTTTAAGTCAAAGCCTTGCTTAATTCCTTTGACTCCAATGGGATTTAAGCAAAGACTTAAGACTTAACTGAATTCAGGTCTAAAAATTCCTCTGACATTTTTTCCTTCTGGATTATAGTGAAAGAAAGTGGTTACAGTGCATGCCTTGAGAAGCGGAGGGGTGATGAACTGTGATGCACATTCAGTCTAATGTAAAGCTTTAAAAATCACTTGGCAGGAACTGAGTAATAAATTAAGTTGCTCAACTGGTTGTGCTTTGCAACCAAAGCCATTGTTTTCCAAAGGCCCCAGCATTATAACATCCCAACTGGCCCCAACTCCGCTGTGTCCCATCAGAAGAAACTTTACACTTGATAAGTCCCTTAATATGCCGGGGAGAGTTCCTCCCTCCCCTCCTGCTCTCCTCCCACCTCTTTAATGAGCATCTCCATTAGCTTTAAAGTACAAAGGGAGTTCACTTTGTAAGCCTTTGTGTTCTTTGCATGTTGGGCTCGCTGAGGAGCAGTTCAAAAAGCAATCTGCCCAGAAACCACAGTTTATGAGTCCCAGAAGTTTCATTTGCTCAGGTCAGACTGAAAGCTTGGCTGAAGATACAGTAGAAATTTTTCTCTGTCAGGCAACAGAAAGCAGTACAAAGAACCCAGCTGTTAGGTCTCAGAGCCCAGGCCTCTAATTAAAACAGTGGAAAATTAGATAACTTCACAAATTCATCACTGCCACCACTGGCTGTCAAAAAAAAAGGGAAAAAAAAAGCTTGGGGGTTACCACCCACCTTTTGTTTATGTTGCTAACCAGTGTCTCCATCGTGTGTGTGTGTGTGTGTGTGTGTGTGTGTGTGTGTGTGTGTGTGTGTGAGCACAGAACAGAGTTTTTCTCCCTTCCCCCCTGGGTTCAGCCACTTTTTGCACCTCATTCAAGAAAACTTCTGATGAGACTGGAAAAAGGGCTGTAAACCAGGATTGCAGACGTGCTTCCCCAGACAGATTTTCTAAAGGGTTCTGTTCCTGCAGGGGAAAATGAAAAAGGCTCAATTTTATTGTTCTCAGGGGAGGAGGAAGGGGATTATTCTTCCCAAAGATGCAAGATACACTCAGTGTGGTGCTTCTGAATGCCTGGCCTGAGATCAACAAATGTCACTTGTAGCTTGTGATCAACTCTGTATTAAAAATACTCCAGCAAAAAATACCTCCATCCCTAAAATAAAGGAGGAAAGACCTTGTAGCACAAACGCTAGCCAATAAAAAAAGAGATCTTCCATTTTTTGTGCAGTTAAATTCATGTTTCAATTGCAGCTGATAAATTCAATAGCCCTCAAGACTGAGAGGGGTTAAAAGTGTCTCTTGTATTAAGTCTTGCTTTTAGAAAAAATCCTCTTTTGAACAATGAAGGAGAGAGACTCACACCTTAAGAGGCACACCAAGTATGAACCAGATCCTCCTTCAGAACCCCTGGCACAGGGGACTAGGAGGGGATGGACCATGGCACCAAACAGGGCAAGAAACAGACTAAAAAGGAAAACATTTCATAAATACTGAAGTGGAAAACAAGTTTTGGGCTGGGGCTGGGAGTTGCTCTCAGCTCAACTCTCATTTGAAACTGCAGGGTAGAGGAGCAGCAGGGCAGATGCTTCCACCCACAGTGTGACACCAATACCAGGTCTGTGGTTTGGTGGTATTTTTGATTACAAACCCTGTCACAACACTTGAATATCTAAATCTCATGTGAATATCTAAATTTGTGAGCAAAGCCCAAGCAGCCAAGGCAGCTGAAGGCAGCAGGTTGTGCTGTCTCCTGTCCCAGGTGACCATGCAGAGGTGGGTCAGGGCTGGGGGATTTGCAGCCTGTGCTGCTTCTCTGCTTTTGTTGTCCTTGGGACACATTTCCTTGGAAAAAAGTGGAAAGCAAGTATTGTTTTGGAATAAAAAGTAGGAATGCATGAGAATGGATAAGAATGGAGCTAATAAAGAGAAAGACGAGGCAAACACCTACATCAAGACCACTGTGACATTAATCCATTAATTAATTTCCATTCACAGGGCAGGAATAACTACAAGCCCTTAATTTGCTTTCCCAGTGAAATGAAACACATTTGTTTAACATGTTGCTTCAACTCAACCCATTTTACCTTCTACCAAGGTGAACTTAGGGCATCCAGAGGCCCCAGCAGCTCAGAAGTGGCTCCATCAAAGGTTTGCGTGATCAAATCCAACAGCTGCTCCTCGGTTGGCCCAAACATTTCCCCACCACCCTGAAGGATGGAGCTAAGGGAGAGCACGTGCCTAGACACAAGCCTTGCTGGAGTCTCTGCTGGAAGTGGAACTTTGGGGGCTCCCAGGGAGCCAAATCGCCCACGGCCCGCGGGGCTTCGCAGTGATTTGTGCCTTTGAATTTCTATAATTGGCAAGATTTTTCTAAAAACAAAGAGCACCAACAACAACCCCTTCCCAGTTCTCACCAACAAAAGGTAAAGACATTGAGAAGGACGGCATTCTCTTGTCACATGTTACCTTCTAAATCTTGAGTCTTCCTTTGTACTCTGACAGTAATTTCACATATAGACATGGCTGCCAAGCGAGGTTTGTTTGATGTTCTTTCCTGCCTTTGTAATGGAGTTTCCTTTTAAGCAGGAGGAGGCGGAGGGAGAGGGGATGACAGGGGCTTATAAATATGGAAAAGACACTTTTTGGCATAAAATTCACGTCGCATTTAAAATATCTCCATGGCTCTTTTATTTCCACCCCGTCCCCCGGTAAACCGGCCACCTTTGGGATTGTCCACTTGGAAAATCTAATGTTAAAAAAAGAAGCACAGAAGGGAAAATCATCATTATTGGAAAATATTCAAAGCGTTGGGAAGCCAAAAAATAGCCCTCAACCAAAACCACTATAAATTGTGGAGTGATGTCAGTACTACCTCCTGTGCTCTGAAAGGTCACACTGTCACCAATGCACCCATGGCAGCTGCAGTCAAGGGAGCAGTGAGTGAGTTGGTGCTCTCTGAAGTGACCAGGTCTTGGCTAACTTATGCATTCCATAGGAGAAAGTGAATAATATTCATCTGAGGTCTTAATAACAAAATTTGGGGAGGTAGTTCCATGTTCTCCACCTGTAAGGCAAAGCTGGTGATGATCCAGGTTGCTAAGCCTGTGAATCACCCATTAGAGCTGTTAATTTGCACCTTCTAGTAAGTGATCTCAGAGATCTAAGTGCTATCCCCATGGTTACACGGGAAGATCATGAGAGAAGGAGGCAGATGTCATCCAACAAGCAGGCACCTGGTCCTTAAAGTCACAGTGCTGATGTTCCCACACCCAGCACCAGAGGACCAGAGCTGGAATACTCCCACATCCACAGCATGAGAATGACTAATCTGAGACAACACATGATGCAAAAGACATATTGTAATTGTGTTATCCCAGGAAAAACCTGAATGGAGTACAAGGTGCACTGGAAATACACCAGCCAAGCCCACAGAGTTTCCATCCACCAGTGGCTGGTGAACTCAACATTCAGCTCCACTCAGCTGCCTTGTCTTCATTTCCTGAAGCTTCTCAAGAAGGACCTACACATCTCCCTGCTTTTTAGCTCGTAACGTATGTACATTTCATTTATCCCCACGACTGCTTTCTTTAGATTGCTCTTGACGCTACACACTTCGCCTGACACATGAAACCCCCTCTCCTTTGATAGATTTATATGCCTTATAAACAAAAGCTAAAAAATGTAGCCAACGGCCCCAAGCCCCTGCCAATTTGAGCATATGGAAGAACAAGGAGAACTCAATGGATTTTGGTTTTTTTTTTTGTAGGAACACTAGAGTTTGAAGCAGAAAGATCCATTAGTCCAGCTAATGAGGGATTGTTCCCCATAGTATATTCCCCTCACCACTAAATGACTCAAATGATGGCCCTTCCAACACTTCCCTGGGGGAAACTATTCCACAGCCTAATAGATCACACTGTCAGGAGTTTTCAGCCAGATGTATTTCAAAGGCTATGAAATGTGTTCGAGTGTTTGACTTGGAAACCCTTTAAACAGTGTTTGACTCTCATATTTGTGATGCCACAAGCATGACTTCAGCTGTTGGGCCTCCCCACCCACGTCCTGCACACCTCTGTCCCATGCAGATGCTCCCACGTGAGTGGGATTGGGCTCACAAGACTTGCTGTGCAAGGAAAGCTGCTGCAGAAAGCAGGTCTGCTGAGTGTTTGTTGCACTGTGGGCAACTGAAGCCTAAACTGTCCTGAAAGACTTGGGCTGACATTAATCCAGGGAGAATTATTCAGGAAAAAAATACAAATTGGGGTGTTTGACGCCACTGAGTTGCCAAGAAATGTCCATAATACTACTAGAGAAATTCTATTTGTGTTCCCTCTTGAATTGTGGCCCAGGACCACCAGTCAAGATCCTGGCTTTCTGCAGGCAGCTTTCTCTTAGGTTGGTCCAGCAACATGTAAATCCCATCTAGCTGTGCAGCAGGTGGGATCAGAGCTGACTTGTTTCCAGACCCAATTCTCCCCCAGTCCCTGTGACCATCTTGACTCATTGGCATTACTGTAAAAGCAAGACATCTGAGGCACTGGACCCATTTGTCCTGGGGAAAAATAAAGCCAAAGGGAGATCTTTTATCAGCTCCTGGAGTTGGAGGTGTCCCACTGGAAGGGCTACAATGGCTCTGCAGGAGCTTGAGGTATCGATGCAGTAGATTGAATCAATGATTACACACAGTTGAAAAACTGGTGTTGAATTTAGAAAACAAACCCAAGTGAAAGTCTTCCTAATGTAGAAAACTCCTTCTGCTCTTCTGACAGCACAAGTTCAACGCTTCATCCACAGATACGTTCTGCAATGATGCATTGCTTGGGAACACTTCATAGCATCCTGTAGGATTAACTCAGGGGAGCAGAAGTCTCTTCCTAGGACAGGGTCATTATCCAGACAGAAATATCAGATGCACATGCACACACACACACCTCAGAAGCTCATGGTTTTCTTCCTTCTCTTCAAGATGACCTTAATTTACCTCCTTCCACCACAGCTTTCTCTCTCTAGAAGTTTTAAATATACCTCAGTTTTCTTCAAAATAGATATTTTGGCAAAGCCTTGAGGTTTTCAGAAGTCGGCAGAACATATATCATGTCTCACCCAGAACAAACTCCTTTTGTCATCACCTGCATTAACATAATGCTTGGAGTCATCTGCCAGAACACTGTTGTAGAAGATGATGTACAAACAGCACAGAAATGGGACCTGCTTTACTATGAAGTTTATAATCCACTTGGGCCAGGACTTAAAAAATGTTCTGATTTTATACCTAAAAATAAAACAGAATAGAATGTACTCTCCTCCTGTTACCATCCCTACCACCAAGAGGAGAAATAAAGAGAAGTTCAACTGCTTTTAAGGATGAAATGTGATAACAGGTCCAATGAGTAAAATAAAACCCACATAAACTGATCTAAGGCTTTAAGTGTGTGCAAAATGCACTCACTTTCTTGGCAGAACTGATTTTTATGCAACTAAGGCAAGGAAGTTACATAAGGCATCCCTACCCATGCACTTTACTGGGAAGGGGAGCTGTGACTGGAATTCCTGTGCAATTAAAGTGGAGGCAGAGAGCAGAGAAAAGTTTGTGGGAGACACTGGTCTGAAACAAAGGCTCAAAGGTGCTTGTTTCCCTCCTCTCTCCCCCAAAAATTTTGCATGGTTTGAAATCCCTGTGCTCACGTGGCTCAAGTTTTTGTCAGCCATGCAGATCTTTATAAAGGATCACACTTCCATTGTCCAGGACAAGGGGAACAAGAGAAGGATTTAGGCACCACAGATGTTTGACACATTTCAGATCAATGTAAAGAGAAAATCTAAGCATTGTGGCTTAAGCTGTTTCTCTGGCTAGAGATAGGTATTGATGGTCCAACAAAAACACCAGGCATGACTTCTGGGAATAAAATCTGTTCTTTGATATCGCACACATAAGTTTTTCCTCTTGTTGAGGCAACATGATGCCATGTGGAAATGAAAATGAGAAGCTTTGATCGATTCCACCTCACACAAAATGCATCGAACAGGCTCCGGGCAGGAAAGCTGATGGGGGATTACTGCAGATGCCACCACAGATAGTGCTGCATTCCTTCCACACATTAAGCTGCTTTATACCATGCCACGACTTGATAAGATATGATAACGTAATACAATAGGACATGATACACATAACCATGGCCAAAAAGAGAAGGAGAGGAAGGAGGAAAGCAAACTTTTGTTTGGGGAAGGATTATCTGTTTCCGACTAGGGCATTCCCTCCCAGGGTTGGGTGGCTGTTCAAGTGGGGAAGGGGTTGCTACAGAACAAAGTTAGAGTATCCCCTGCACCTCTAAACACGAACACCTTGCAATCAAGGGAATTAAACTCAAGTGCAGGCTGAAATTTTAATCTTTTCATACATCCAACCCAAACATTGTTCTGTTTTCTTAAGGGATTAGTAATTATTATGAAAAACAACACTGCTTCATCCAGAGTTACTTTGCAATTCCTTATGAGCTGCTTCCTCAGACCCCACACTGCACAGAGTTGGTGGAGTGATCACCACTTGTGACAAGAGTTTGGAGAGTCCAGGGTTGGTCAGTCCACTGACTGCACAAGAATGAAAAAAGTTATTTTACTTATGGACTGCCTGAAACAGGGTTGGCTTCATCTTATTTCTTCTCTAAATTTTTCCCCAACTCTGATTTCACCCATTAAAAGTTTTACCCTTTTCTAGGTGAATGTTATCCAGACTGGAAGTTCTGCACTTTGACAAAGATGCTTTCAATTCCCTGCAATATCTTGGTTGTTACAGTCAAATCACATGTCAAATTTACGTCTATCTAGCAAATATTCAGTCTCCTATTAAAAACAATAATCATTTTCTGGTAAAAGCAGTCCCAAAATCCACTTACCTTTTTTTACAGTGTATTTCTGAAACTTGTTCTGTTGTGGAAGGCACAGTTATCAGATTGAGGACTAAACATTAAGGGAGGAGGAGGAGCTTCTTTTGAAAGGTATATTCTAAAAAAAACAGCTAATAATCCTTTGGAAAGGTCAGGAGAGTAATGTACTGGAACAAACTCTGCCTGTGGCAAGTGTGTTCACTAAAATGTGAGTATTCATTTAAGTGCTTTGCTGAATCAAGGCCTAAATTCCAGGTTTTATTCAGCTTGGTAGTAGTGACAGAATGAAGACAGGAGGATTATTTCATAAAAGGGCTTTTTGGTTATGTTTCAGCAGTTTCTTACTAGGATTTGAGCAGCAATCCCAGTCCTGTTAAACTTTCTTTGTGAGGACATGTGACCAAATGCTGAAAACTGATTCTTATTATTTGGCAACAGCCCTTAAAAAGAGATTTTAAATCCATCTTTAATGGGGGTTGTCACCAAACCCCACACTGAGCTGGGGATTACACTTTGAGCTCTGGGTGAGGTTGGACCTGTCACCTGAATAAGGATGCACCAGATGTTGTGCTGCTGTGAGCCAGGGTTCCCTGGGAAGCATCATCAACACCAGGCACCTCATGATGCTCAGAGAGACTGCAGCTCATGCCAACAGATATAGGCTGGATGTAAATCAGGAGAAACCCAAATGCACTGTAAATCCCCTTCAGGGAGCTGGGTACAGCCCTGTGTTGGCTCACACCAAACGCTGTGCTGGTGGTTTAAAGCCATCTTGGATGGGTCAACATGAGGTACATTCCAAAAAAAGATCAGCAGAGCCTAATTCTGCCTAATTTAGATCCAACAGTTCAAGAAAACAAAATACAAAGGGATTAAAAGACAACAAACAATAAAAGAACAACATAGATTAATCTAACCTTTTTTTTCCCCAACAAGGAATAAAACCCATGGAGATGAGGAGTTTAGAAAAGTCATGTGCAAGATCACAGGAAAAGCTGCCAAGTGGGTATGGAGATGTAGGGACATGGAGACACCTGCTTTGGTGCCTGGCAATGCACTGACCTCCTTTGTGACATCAGGGATGTCACTGCCAACCCAGAAGTCCACATCCAAAGGCTGGGGGATTTGAAATTATTCAACCTGCAGAAGAGATGTTTTTGGGGTGATCTAATTGTGGCTTTCCAGTATCTGAAGGGAGACCACAGGAAAGATGGAGAGAGACTATTTATAAGAGGCTGGAGTGACAAAACAAGGGGGAATGGCTTCAAACTTAGAGTGTAAATTTAGGCTGGATATTACAGAGAAATTCTTCCCTGTGAAGATGGGCAGGCCCTGGCACAGGTTGCCCAGAGAAGCTGTGGCTGCCCCTGGATCCCTGGGAGTGTCCAAGGCCAGGTTGGATGGGGCTTGGAGCAACCTGGGCTAGTGGAAGGTGTCCCTGCCCATGGCAGGGGGTGAAACAAAGTGATCCTTGGGGTCACTTTCAACCCAAGCCATTCCATGATTTACTGAGGCTGTACCAGCAATAGTAGAAAATAAATCAATGATGCCTGTTTGCAGAAGGATTTCTTGTCAGCTCCCAGATTCACATGGATCACCAGTAAGCACATCTTGCTTGTGTTTGGGCACAAACAACTCAGACTTAGGAGTTCAAAATTCCATTTTTCAACCTTGGGGTCAGTTCTAAGAAGTTTGGTCCATTGAGAGGCTGTCATTATATAAACCAGCATCTCCTCCTATACAGTACAGCCATGGTAAATGCCAGCACCTACCTCATCAGGGTGGGGATGGGGGAAGGGGAGGAGGGAAAAAAGTAATCAGTTGGATTCTTGGTATCGAGCCTGAGAGCTCTCATAGAAAGGGATTTGTTCATCACAAAAATTGAATTCACACCATTTCCCTGATCTGAGAAGACAGATGAGGTCAGACCCTTGGCAGGAGGTGCTTTAGAGACGACTCTAATCCATGTACTGACAGGAATGTTCACTGGAGCTGTTGCTCACGCTCTCTCCAAGGTTTGATCATGGCTTGAATATGGACCCTGTCCTGGCTGACAGTAAAAGTGCTTTATGGCAACTGACAAATGAGGTGGCACCCTGTAGATCCAACTGTGATTGTGATGTACAACATCAGCCTAGGAGCCTAAAGAGAACAGGGGAGAAGGGTTGACATTAAAACTCTAGCTGGGATCAGAACAGCAGCATGTGCTATGCACTTCCAAGTTTGCTGTATCTTCATCTCTGCCCATGGGGGGAAAATAAATGGACATATTGGATGGGATCCGTGTTCCCCGTTGTATTTTATTGCTGCTTTGCAGGCCTACAAATCACAAGTGAATAGATAAGGGTGATACAAGGCAGTTATCTTGAAGAAAAACACTGGGTTCTTTAACATAGTGACCACAGTAAAAGACTCATTTTCAGCAGCTTGAGGTTGGACCTAATGGGCTTTATTGTCCTTTTTATCCAGAGCACTGTGCAGCTGGCAGTGCTTGGCCAGCAGGGTTCTTCTCAAGCTTAAAAGCAACTGAATAATCAAAAGCAGTTATCTCTTACTGGGAACATGTTAGACTAATCTGTTGGTATTTAATTGAACCTTAGCAGGATTGTCATTATTAGAAGGACCATCTAATAATTGCAACAGCCCAAAGATCTGGCCTCATCTCACAGCTCTCTGCCACAGCAATGACCAGAATTCTACTGAAAATTGGTGACCATTTGAGAGTCCTCTCAGAACAGAAGCAGGAGGATCAGCTATGAGTCAGCTGCCAAAGGGATCATGGAAAACAAGGAAAGAGCATCAGCAGGAATGCTGACCACTGACTCTGAACCCCTGAAATCTGAATTTCCAGCTTGGCAGCTGGCAAGACTGCTGGCTCTGCTCCAAGCCCAAAGCCATGATCCCTCTCCTTGTGCCCACATAAGAAACTCAGTCCAGAGCAATGCTGTGTGACTCAGATAAGTGTGTTTGGAAGAGAAGGATTATGGGGGAAACTCAAAGGAGACTTGGCTGGAAGTCACCGGCCTTAAAAGCAGAAAGCACATCTCCACTTCTGCCCCAATCCTCAGCCAGCAATTGGAAATACCAGTGACATCTCACTGGCCAAGCCCTGGTGACCTGCAGCTGCTCTGGATCTCCTGCATGTCTGAGCCAGGGATTTTCTGATGCAGCCAGAATGATCAACCTGAGATAAAATGCTGCCATGCTACTGACACTCCTTTAAAACACACCTGCCCCTCTTTCTGCCCGCCTTGGCTTAAGTTCAGGAGAGCAAGAAGGCAGTAACCAAAAAAAAAACCCACTAATAAAAACTCCACTCATGCAAAGGGACAGACAAGTACTCGGTTTAGTTTCTTACAGTGTCCAGCACAGAGAGGAGCAGGACTGGAATGTGCCAGCAGTTACAGAATCACTAAGGTTGGAAAAGACCTCCAAGATCATTGAGTTAAACCTTTCTCAGTACTCTCAGCAGCTGTGCCTGGAACTTGAATTGCTCTGGAAGTGCACTACATGTGGACATGCTTTAAAAAAAGATGTTGAGATTAGGAAAACATTATTTCACTACAGGAATAACACATTTCAGCTGCAATCACTGCAGCACAATGGGAAAAATCTTTTCCAGCAGACAGAGGATTTTGTGAGGAAATAAAGTGACACACACTAGATGAAACTCTGGGATTTGGGATGGTTTGAGATATGGAGGTGCTGGATAACACTTTTCAAACCACAGGTTAGCCAGGCTGTGCTGTTTCTCAGAGGGTTCAATGACTGTAAGAAGAAATCACAGCTCCTTCAAATAAGATGTTGGCCTCTACATATAACCATCTCATGCTTGATGAGAAATGGTTGAAAGCTCCACCTGGAAGTGCTGTGAGACAAGGATGTGTTATGCTCAGTATCAGGAAGAGCTGGTGCCTCTCCCATACCCTGACATTCCCTGAAAAAACCTGGTCCTAGAAACAAGGATGATGGCCAGAAATCTACATGACCAGCTCTAGTTGTAGCAATCCCATGGTAGCCACCAGGCTCTGCAGAGAGCCTCAGCCCAAAGCCCAGAGGAGCTGAGAGGTGGATAAATAATTCAGACAACACATGTGCTTCTCTAGCTGGATAAGAATCCTGCAAGACTTTGATTTAGGGAGTGGCCAGGTTCAGTCACCCAACAGAAGCAGGTTTGTAGGTCACTGGCAGAGCTGCAGGAGCACAGGAGGCTCTGCCTACCCAAAGAGCCATCCAACTGGGGGAGACCAGAAACAGATTCAAGCTGAGAACTGTTTTTGAAGGCAGCATTTTTGATAGTTTGTTTTTCTGGCTTGCTGGCCTTTTCTCAAAAGGAATAGTGTTTCTCCAAGGGAAGTTTCTTTTTGCAAAGTGACTGACCCGCTGGCATCAGTACAAAGTTTTAGGAGATGAACTCATACTTCTGAGTTCGACTCCTTTGCACTGCTGAGAGCTGCTAATGAAGAGGAGCAGGGAGCAGCTAGAAAGGAAGTATGACCCAGCAGCTTGGGAAATACAAAGCAGGGAGTAACACGGGCCACAGGGTCCTGATCTGCTACAAGTATCTCCAAAGCAGAGGGGTCAAGCTCCTGCTCCTCCCCAGAGAGGATGAGCTGAAGGGTCCTCAGCAGCATTTGAACCTCAGAATCCCTCCTCTCTCTTGCTCCTCTCCTGCCTGATTCTGAAAGAGCCTAATCTTCCCTGAGCTACTTTGAAGTTACCCAGGGATTTAGATTTCTGCCTCTTTTAAGGCAAGGCAGAGTGCTGGGGGTGAAGGGAACCGTTCCTCCACTGCCTTAACACAGAGCAGACACCACGGTGACAGCGATAGCGGGGGGCAGCTCGTCCCCTCCTCTTCTGCCCAGAATACATCTCCTCCTCCTCCCAGCTGGGAAGGGATCTGATACCCGATGCCCAGCCCTCCCACCATAGCATCACTACCTTCTTCTGGCTCTTTCCACCAGCCCTGGGACTCTCCACGTGCTACAAACAGAGCATGAGGCATTTCTGCAAACCCATCTGCTTCCACTGTGTGCAAACATGAGCCCCCAAAAGCTGGCCTGTAGGGGCTTCCCATCCTGCCAAGAAGCCTTAATCCATAAGGACAATAAAGAATAACTACATCAAGCCTTGCAGTGTGTGGATGCATTGCAAAGGGATCCATAAGAATCAAGGGATTATTAAAAATCTCATCCCATCACAGTGATTTACATCCTCTGAATCTGCTTGGCTTGTACACAGCCCCTTCCAGCCCAAGAAACTATTACACTTTGCTAAAGGGAATCCGATATGTTATGTTAAAATATATTTAAGATAGATTGTTAGCCTTCCTTGCTTCCTTTCCAAGGAAGGAGAACAGAGCCAATGTCATTCTGTGAGTCACAGGAAGAAGAAAACTGAATCCTTGGGGCCAATGTTTGAAAACAAAGTGGCAAAGGATTTTTCACTTGTTTTTCAAATAACCTTCAAGTTTTTCACTGGTCCACAGAATTCCAGAAAAAGTCCCTTCAAAATACCATAAAAGCTTTGGGGTTTTCACTTTCCAACACCCTGAAAAATCTACCTGGTTGCCCCAAACTTCTTATCACTGCTGAAAATCCTTCTGTGCCTGGAGTCTCTTGGTTCTGTTCCACTCTAACCTTCAGACCTTGCCCAGCACAATAAAGGCTGTCAGCAAAGGGCACCTGGCCAAGAGCAGATGCCACGAAGCTTACCCAGGCTTTGTTCACTGGTGCACCCAGAGAGGCAGAGACACAAAACTCCCAACTCCAGGTTCATCTGCAAATCTCCATCCAGGAGAGAAGTGGCTGAGATCATTTGTGTTTCAGTGAAATTGTGGGGCTTTGCTCTGAATGTGTGGGAATATCCAGGCAAGGACTTGATTTAGGGGAGTGTGAGATGTGCAGCACCTCTGAGTTTTATAACTTGGAACAGCTTATCTCCTTTTACATCAAGAAGCATCTGGGAAGCAGCCAAGGGCATAGAGCAGAGGAGATAGCAAGTGGGAAGGGAGAGGAAAAAAGTCAAGGGGAATACAGGCATATTTATAAAAATCAGAACAATAGTTTCCCAGAGCTGTGATAAGAACTATTTTCTACTCACAAATAAAAATGCAACACTGACTTTTTTTTCCATGCATTTCTCCTCTTCTCTTGTAAAGAAAAAGCCAAACCACACCACTTTGCCCGAAGCCAAAGCTGTCATGAGAGCAGCAGTCAAGGTGGAAGGAGTTAATCCTCCTGCCTCCCAGTAGGGAAGGCATTGCCTGGGGGTTTTGGAAAGGACCATGAAGCTGGTGGTCCTGACGAAGTCCCTGGTGAGCATTTGCTCAGATCATCAAGCTCAGTGTGCAACACTCCCTCCAGTCTGAAGCCATTGGCAAGAGCATCTCAAAGGGTGGCCTGGATTCGTAAACAAGCAGAGCTTTGCATCCCCAGCCAGCAACGCTGAGCTTCGCTGGCAAAGCTGCCTCATGCAGGATCCCTCTGGCTCCCTGCCTGGCTCTTGCAAGTGTTATCAATCGCCTGCTTCCAGGAACATTAAAGAAATCAAACTTTCCTTCTTTCTCTTGCACCCCCTCCCTTTAAATAGCAGCTTAAAAGGAAACAAATTTAGATCAAGGTCAGAGGGATAAAGAGGCTGTTTCTCATGCTCTGAGGAAATC
This sequence comes from Campylorhamphus procurvoides, assembly GCA_013396655.1. Lineage (NCBI taxonomy): Eukaryota > Metazoa > Chordata > Aves > Passeriformes > Dendrocolaptidae > Campylorhamphus > Campylorhamphus procurvoides. The sequence goes on along the minus strand of WBMV01005500.1, from coordinate 829,535 downwards.
CTTGCAGTTGGATGGTGGATGAAATTATCTCCCAGCCCTATCTGGACATGAATTTAGAGAAAGGCTGGGAGGGATTTCCCAGGAACTTACAATCCTGCCCCTCATTCCCTTTTGCTTGTGGCAAGGTGGGGTCCTCTCTGCACACCATTCCCAACAGATCCCTGAGCAGATCCCACATAAACTGTTCTGTCCAGGTTACCCTTTGGGTGTATCCTTGGAAGTGTCCAAGGCCAGGTTGGACAGGGCTTGGAGCAACCTGGTTTAGTGGAAGGTGTCTCTGTGCATGGCAGGGGGGTTGCGACTGAAGGATCTTAATGGTCCCCTCCAACCCAAACCATTCTAGGATTCCATGATGATTCCATGACTGTCACTTAGCCTTGCTGTCCAACAGTAGCATCTCCAGACCAAAAGCCCCTGAACTGACAGATAGAACCACTCCACTGATTTCAATAAAATTGCTCAAGCAAGTAAAAACAACCACAGAGCTGCAGATGAGGATGAAGTGAAATCACACCTGATCAAAACCAGAACAAGAGAGGTAGCTGCATACACAGCTCCCACTGGAATCCAAGCATTACTTAAACATCTTTGAAGATGGAAGTAGCACTTCCAATATGCATTTCACCATGTAGAATTAGATATAAGCTTCTCTAATTAAACACATCCTTGCATGAAGCTAAGGAATAACCAGGCTCCACAGAATCCTTCCTCCCCATGCAATCACCTCAAGCTACAGCACAGTATTTCAGCAGCAAGCTGAGCAAGAGATTTAGAAGTTTTTAGCCACAATGACTGTCACCCTTGCAACTTCTCATGGGCACATTTTTGACTAAATCTCACAGAAAAAGCAGGAGACATGGAGTAAAGGAGAAGTGACCCACTCAGTAGCACTTGGGGGAAAAAAGCAAAGTTGGGAGAAGAGAACAGTTTCACCCCCAGGTTCTGGTTCCTCATCTGGGCAAAAGGTGTGTTCCCCTTTCCCCAGCCCCTCTAAATCACAAGGGGACATCACCCCTTTTCATTTATCCTCTTAGTCGAAATAAGTCAAATTGGGGAGGAAATAAAGAAGGAGATTTTCTAGTCCCTGGTTAAACCCATGCATTTTGAAGCTCCTTCCAGCTTCATCTCAGCAACTTGATGCTGCAAGCCAAGGTTTTATACGTGTGTCATCAGGGGATCACATTTACAAATGAGATTAAGAAGCAAAATAAAAATCACTTGAGATGGAGATAACTCACTTGCTGGCAGAGAGCAAGGGGCTGAATTGATCTCCTGGCCCATGTGTATGTTTTTCCATCTGCCAATAACACTCAGCAATTAGTCAGTGCTGCAGCACGCAGTGTTTATAGCCCAGGCTTGTAATGAAATCAGCATCTCCCACAGGGAACTTAACCCCTCAATAGAGAATAGGGGTAAAAGAAGTGGCCCCCATGGAGCAGAAAGGAAATACCCAGACCAATGCTGGCTTTGACAGACAAAAGTCTCTGAAAGTCTCCAGAGCCCTTAGAGGGTTATTGACACACACTGACACATAAAAGCCTGGAAAAGGGCTTTGGGTCTGGGTGTGACTCCCAGGGTTGCTCTGGGTACATCTACAAGGTGCAACTCCCCCTTTCCCATCTCCAGTCTGGATAAATTCAGGTGGGCACCAGCTTGGACATTACATCTCCACTTTACCAGTCCTGCAAGGAGCCAAGGTTTGTCTGCCCAGCATCAGGGAGCCATCTGTAACCTTAGATACAAAATACCCATCCAGTGCCCCTGTATAGACTTCACGATGCAGAGATCCCATAACAAACACAGACCATGCAATCAGCTTTCACGCACAGGCAGCAGCCTGGCTCTGGACACATTTAGACTCATTGCAAAGCCTTCCAGGATTTCCAGTCATCAGGCCTGCCATTGCAGCCCACCTTCCAGATGCTGGAGTCCTTCTCCAGCTGCACTGGCAGGGGAAGGAGAGCTGTGCACCCACTGACTCTGGACCTGTCCATCCATCACAGTCCTAAAAAACCAGTGTGGTATAAATCATACCATATAGGTCCACCACACCAGAGCCTTCAATCTAGTTTTCCTTCCCCCAATGAGCTGCTTCAAGCACGAGACATTTTTTCCAGCCCACGCTTCCCTAACGAACTCTGTGAGGCTTTGTATAAACAAAGAAATGAGGCACGACAGTTCAAGACTAAGGAGAAAATATCACAACCATACCAACAACATCAACAGTTTAGAGAAAACTCTTGGAGCTGTCAATACCCTGCCATGAGTGGTGAAAGGTTTGGGACAAGTTCCAGTTTGAAGTAATAGACAGTTTGCTAGTTTGCTTGAAAATCTTGGGGGAAGACTGAACATCTCAGCTGCAATCCAGAAATGGTACCAACGACATGGAAATAAGGACATGGGAAAGTCCAAACCAGGATAAATGCTAACAGCCATGAAAAATCTGAAATTAAAGAGCTCTCTGCCAAGAGAGGAGCTCAATAGTTTGGCTCCCCAAAGCTCAGGTCTTAAAATATATCTCAGCACTCCATAGCTGTACATTCCTAACCCCAGGCTGTTGTATGCACACATGGCCAGGGCATGCAAAAAAAGTTGGATTGGTCCTGGTAAAGGCACCCCAAGCAGTATTTTCTTCCTTCCAAAATAAATACACAGTGGTGCAGTGATCCCAAAGAGCTCCTGAATGAAGCTCTGCAAGCCATACTGATACTTTAACTGTGTGCTGAAGCTGGGCATGAACCCACACTCAAGTCTGGGCTCACCTCTGGGGCACACATTTAAATGCCCTGGCTGTGCCTGGCACAGGTTTCAAAGCACACTGGGAACAGAGCCCACGAGAGGACCTTGACCAAGACAAGAAGAGCTAAGCTCAGCAGCCCCAGCCATGTTTAAATCCATGTGCCAACACCAGAGATAACAAAATTGAAGAACTGAAGCAATCAAAGGCATTACTCATCTCTGACTTGGACTGCAAGTAGAGCCAGGAGCCAAACCAAGAGGAGAAACCAGCAATGCCTGTGCAGCTGAGCACCATCCAAGGGCTTATTCCCAGGAGAACCAGCTGTGGACAGAGCAAAGTGAGGCAGGGCTCTCGGGGCTGAGCCAGTAGAAATAGACCCCAGGAATGCAGACCTCACAGAGATGATGAGGTTGGCTCACCTTTCTGATAGGTAGGAGGACTCACCAGGTAAAGGGAGACCTGGGGAATGATTGGGCTCAGGGGGTGGGCAAAGACCTTGAGTGCCTCTGCAGGTGTGAAGAGCAACTGGATTAATGGGGTTTCAGCATGGTTGATGATGTCTTTGTGGCTCCCACCCCAGCAGGCATCCTCAGCTCCCTGCAGAGAGCGCAGAGCTGGGGTATCCGTGGGGCCAGGCCAGGCTGGGGCTCAGCACAGCTGTTCTGCAGCTGCATTTCGCTCCTGCACCGGCAGCCGGCGGCTGGGCCGTGCAGATGGGCCCACAGAGACCCGCTGCTTCCTCGAGCTTCTGAGCTCAGGCTCAGCTCCCATAAAGCTGGGTTTTTATGGGCCTCCCCGTGTGTGTGAGCATGGATGTGTGTGTGTGTGTGTGTGTGTGTGTGTGTGTGTGTGTGTGTGTGTGCAATCCCAGGGATTTACAACACATTTTGGCATCGCTTGGGGCCAACGTTTTCAAATGCTGTATCCAGAAGCCAGGATCCACTGGGTCTTTGGTTTGTTTTAAAGCTAGTTTATTTTGGATTTGAAAACACAGCCCTGCTCTTCAGCAGAAATTGACTTCCTGAGATTGCTCGCTTCCTCCAAACTCTTCTCCTGGCAACTTCAGTTGTTCTAGGATTTCTACATGACCCTCCACCATCTCCTGAGGACCTAACTCCCCCTCCCAACCTTTTCCCCTTTTGATCACTCCAAGGTCGTTAATATAGTTGGCAACAAAACACCATCTCGAGCAGAACTAAGAGAATGAGCTGTGTCAAATCTCAAAGGTTTTAATGAAGTTTAATTTGCAATATTTGCGCTTTTTCCTTATCATTTAGACTTTGGACTCTTTTCCTGCCTTGCTTTCATGATTGCATTTCTATGCTGTCCACCTTTCTGGACCACTGGCTCCTCACTTCATACTTTTGTATTTGGTATTCCTTCATTTACCCCAGTGAAGGGGAATCCAAACTCCAACCAACTTAAATCCAACTTAAAAGCTTCATCAACACGGGTTTACGTTAAGACATGGGGTTTCTCATGAGGTTTGTCCCACATGACTCTGCTGGAAGGGAAGGAGATGTGGAGAGCCGTGGGGGAACTGCATCTTAACCAGGCTCAGCAGGACTCCGAGCAGAACTGTCAGCAGCAGAAGTGGCTGCCCGGGGGGAACTCTCCAGTAATGAAACCAAGGTGGCTGAGCTGCTGACAGCTGCAGAACAAGCCAGGGGAGAGGTGGGTTTGGGAGCAGAGGGAATATTTCATCTTTTCTGACTTGATGAGTTTGCATTGGCACAAGACAATGAGGAGCAGATGTCAGGCAGGGATGCCAAACTACCCTGTACATTTTTACAGCAGAAATAATGACACTCTTTCAGACCACTAATGTTTTCAGTTTCTCAGCAGCATGGACTTATTTTTTTAGAAAACTCTCCTTGATGTTGTCCAAGAAAGGGTTTTAACCAGTGCTGATGGCAGTGCTTCATCAGCAATCATTTCACAGGATGCTCCACATCTGCAAACTAGCAATCAGAATAAATCCCCCTTCCCAGGGTTAATTGGCTACTCTGCAGCCTCGGAACCATCTGCATCCATCAAAGCAAACTTACCTGGGACCATTAAATGTGATTTTCTTACACAGCACTTTCTCATAACCTGAGTAACATGTTTGCCTTTCCTTTTGCCAAGGACTGTGTTAATTCCTGGAATTGTTGAATCATTTAGGTTGGACAGGACCCATAAGATCTTTGAGTCCTGTGGAGGGATTGAGACCCAGAGGGCATCACCTGGAAAGAACATGAGGTGCAACTGTTGCCCATTGCAGGCAAGGTCTTGATGTTTCAATGGAAGAAGGAGGATCCCAACCTGCTAGAGGAGCCATTTCATGCCAGATCATCATCAACTGGCCCTCACATATGCTATGGGATTTGTGAGCAAGGAGCACCCTGGAAGAGGCAGAGCCTGGGAGCAAAGGAGTGATGCCTGAGCCAGGAGTGTCTGTCCCAGCTGGGATCATGCAGGACCATCAAGCTGAGCAGCAAACCCCCTGTTTTGGTGATATTTCCCATCCCTAGAGGAGCATTCTGAGGGTTTTTTTCTAAGCATTCCCCTGAAAGACAAGATCCAGCTCAAGGAAACATCCTCAGGTTTTTTGAGAACACAAAGGAAAGAGGGAATTATGCTGTGACGTCATCAGCTGAACTGCCATTCAGAAAGCTGCTAATTTGAGGGTTTACAAGATCTACTTTTTTGCTGGAAAGATCGTACAAATCAAGTGTCTGAACTGTAGTTACCTCTTTACAACCTGCCAGCTTTTTCTCCATTAATGAAACACAGTTAAATATTCCAGTTCACCTTCTACAAATCTATTGTGGCGTGTCCTGGAATTCAGCTCATGTCTATAAACACATATACTATTATCTTTACTTCCTCCTGCTTATTGGCAATGGCTGGTAATCTTTCAGTTGTGGTATGCAAAGCCAAACATGAACCAGTATTTTCCATTATGGTTGTAATTTTGGCCTGTAATTTTATCACTCAAATCTAAATCCACTTCAGAAACACCATAAACTAATTGTCACCGAATAAACTGAAACTTCGGAGTGGTTTATAAAAGTGATTTAATAAAAGGAAAAGAAAGAGCAAATGTGAGCCATAATATTTTTGGCAAAAAGGTCAAATATTTCTTTCTCTTTACTTCCTTTAAATGCAAGGAGCTGCTTCTTTCAAATGCACTCACAGCAGGTTTGTTTGTCTTGGATTATGCAGTAACAGATATAACATTTGTCCAGTGAGAGTTGTTTAAAAAGACCAAAAAAAAACCCCCAAAACAAGGTAAACAGATCAAATTTGTACGCAGTGAAGGCATCCTGGTCCTAATTTTTCAATAAAATATTAAATGTTAAGTGTTAACAACACGACCATGTTCTTATTACAGAGTTTAAGCCATTTTCACAGTTTGCAAACCCAAACACTCCCAACCCTCAGTGAGTTTATGTTGGGCCACGATCTGAGTGACGGCTGTGAGGCTGCCTCACTTCATTCATATTAAGAAACAATATACAGAGGATATAAAGTGATCAGCTCTGTTTACACGGATTGAAAAACAAATAAAAAAGCTTTTGCATGAGTAGTAAACAGGCAGTCTGGGTCTGAACACTAAGACTGCTGCTAATCACTCCTGAAGGGAACACTGTGGAGCCTCCTGGTGCAGGCGGGTCTGGGAAAAGCAAATGATAACAAAATTTCCAGGAGTAACCCCAAAATAACCCCAATGCATGGGCTACAGAAGTCAAACAGCCAAAATCTGCAGGGGGGCTGGGTTTTTAGACAGTGACACTTTTAGGGAAGGTTTGCAAATGACGGGTTTGCAGGGGCAAGGAAAGGAAAAAAGCCCCACGTTTATTCATAAAAAATATCTGCTTCAAAACTGCAGCGGGAGCCTGTTTATAATAAACCAACAAATGATATAGAGGCTGCTGTTTGGCACAGGAATGGCCGGGGAGAGGCTTGTATTACATTTCTCTCTCTCAGCATGCATGGTATAAGGCAGAACAGGGTGAAATTTATGTTCCCCTGGTACTGCTGTCCTGGCTGTGCTGCTCCAGAGACAGTTCTGGCACAGTCCCTCGCTGTGCTATACATTGCATCTCCCTGGATTTATTACCAGGGGTTGGGGTGAGGGCAGAGGGGCATTTCTGACTTCTTTATGGTGATGGAGGCACTTGAAGAGGCCCAGACAGACATAGATAAGTAGCCCCAGAGCCAGCTACTGACCACCACCCTCCTTTGTGCTTTCTTCCATCCTGAGCCAGCTTGGTTTGTAGCATGAGACCATCACTGCAGGGTCTGGGTTATGTGCACATTTGGAGAAATATGGGAAAATAAGAATTACTTTGTAGTGTTTTTGTTGCTTAGATTTTGCTCTCTCCTTCTGGTTTACCAAGCAGAGCTGTGGGTGGGTCCCATCCATCCATCCATCCATCCATCCATCCATCCATCCATCCATCCATCCATCCATCCATCATCTTTTAGTCAGCAAGACATTTTGTGTCGGAGTCAGCCCAGGAAGGTTGTGTCAAACTTGAAAGAATTAAGTCAGAAAACCCAAATCCCACCAGGATCTTCTCTCCCAGTGCCTGAGAGAGAACAATGAGCCTTCCAGGCCATGCTCCTTCCTTTGGATGCAGAAATTTCTCCACCACTGTGAGGTAATCACTGCAAAGAAGATAAGCTGCACCCTCCAAGTCTGACGGTAGAGAAAACAGGCCACAGAAATGCCATCTTCAGCCTCATGTCTTCTCAATCATGTTGTGGAGAGGAATGTCACATCCTTTGAGGGATGTTCCTGGTCACAACAGGAAATTCAGCCCCCAGGGAAAGCTGAGCATCCACCTCCATGAGACATTTTGATAGCAAAGCCAAGACTAGGAGACCAGGAGACCATCTCTGGAGATCATGTGGATTCCTGTGTCCCTTTGCAGAGCAGCAGCAACCCTTTGGACCAGCATTCCTGTAGGATTTCTGGCCATTGCATTGTGTTTTGAGTTTGACACCCTCAAGAGCCACACGACCATGGGTCATGATTGTTAAATCAATGTCCATGAGGGTTAGGAGAAACCTTTGACTGAAGCTGATGAACTTTTCTCCATCAGAGTAACCTAATGCCTTTTCCCCTTGCGAAATACTTTGAGAAAGAGCTTTGTAAGAACTGGATATTGCTATTTATTGTTGCTATTTTACAGAATTAAGTCTTGACTGTCAGTGAAACAGTAGCAGCATAAAATACAGTGCTGGAGTTACACTGTATGTCTCGACCCCTACAAATTACTCCTCAATGCAACAGCCAGGAAAAGCCAGAAATCAGGCAGAGGAAAAAACAAGGGAGAAAAAGGGTTTTCAGTAAAAACCTCACTGTCTGCTCTGTACAATTCAGACTTTAGCATAATGTTGTTTCATCAGGGTACCATCCCCCAAATGCCCACAAATTCTATTTTGTGATTAAAAATACACATAGATATATAAGCACATATACAGACAAAAAAAAGAAAAGAAATTATCTTTGATGGCAGCCCAGGGTAAAGTTCCTACCAAGATGGATAATTTATTTATATTTCTTCTCAGTATTATGAATTGATCTTTCCACCAGCACAACTCAGAGATACTTAGGTCATTTCTTTGCTGCTTCTCTTTCCCTATTTTCTTAATGAGATAATAGTCAATTAGGACTCCAAACCAACCAGAACTCATCCACTTATTAGGGCTTGAGCCACTCCTGACATTACTTGATAAATTTTTACCCTGATTTACTAAAAGACTTGGTGTCTGAAGGATACTGAGGCTTTTTAACCATTTTTCATGCTTCACTCTTTGTATTTACCCTTTGCACATCACTTGGGAGAGGGACATGGCTTGGGCTATTGAACTTTGGGCAACAGGTCCCTGATAGTCTCTTTTCTCTTGGATTCCCATGATTTTAGAAGCATAAAATCATGGAATGGCTTGTGTTGGAAGGGACCTTAATGAGACCATCTCATTCCAACCCCTTGCCATGGACAGACACCTTCCATTAGACCAGGTTGCTCAGAGCCCCATCCAACCTGCCCTTGACACACACTGAGGTGTCCCTGTGTTTGGTCTGAGAAAGAAAAGGTTGTTGGGGCAGGGGAGGATGTCACTTTTTTTGAAACATATTCCAGCGGGGATTTATTTTTATGTTGCTGATTTTAAATTATTATATATTCCCACTGGTCTCAAATTGGGTTTGGAAGCTGCAAAGAAGAGACCATGAGAGAAGAAGGAGTGGGGAATTTAGGATGAATTATCTCTGGTGGAAATGTGAGGAAGGGGACAGCAAAACCCTAAAGCAAGAAATGGAGGTGGAGAGCAGCAGGGAGAAGGAGAGGAGAATAGCAGCACAGGTGCCCTCTAGTTAGCACCAGGGTTTCTCATCTCCAGCCTCTCTCCCTGAGCATCCAGTGTTTAGAGATGGGCAGGGACTCTGAGTCTGACAGCCAGCTGTGACCGCAAGGGAAGCGATGCCATGCCATGGATCTGCAGTGATCCAGGAGCTTGGCACATCAGGGCATCCCACATGGGGCCCCCTGTCCTCACTCCACCCAGCACATCAGCTGGATGCCTCCCCGTGCCACATTTGGACCAAGGGCTCTGCAATCTCAGCGTCTCCAAACGTGCCCTGGGATCTGATTTCCTTTCATGGCCAGGTGCTTTTAATAACCCACTGCCAACTGCGAGCGGTATTGCTGCAAGTGATGCCTGGAATGAAAAGAGGAAAGAAAGGAAGAGACAGAGCGAGAGAGGAAAAAAACAGTCAATGAAACAGAACAGATAATTTTGCAATTTAATTTTCCATCTTCTCTAATAATGGTACCAGTGTCACGCTTGATGGATGGAACTGTTACATGCGGCCTCTCAAGATTAATTCCCCTCCTGTAACTTCAGCCGTGATTTTCCAGAGCAGCCTCTTGGCTCCCTTATTCAGTCTTCCCCCTGGTCCCTTCCCCTCTGCCTTCCCCAGCCTTCTCCTTCTTGGAAGAATGTTTTGGATCAAAGCCGACAAGGAGAATTAGGCCGGGTGTAAGGCCTGGCTTTCATGTTCTCTGAAGAGACTCAAATCCTTTTCCTGCAGGAGAACACAGCTTTTTATGTGGAAAACATCAGCAATCAGACCTGAATATCCTCTGTTCCTTATCAGAAACTGCTGACTACTGCACAAATACGGCATATCTGCTCCATCCAGGATCTCAGAGGATCTACATTTTTTACCATCCTGCTTGGGCAGAAATCTCTGAAGCCCATTAAAAGTTACACCGTAATCTGATCTCCATATTTTCTCAAGCCAGGAGATCTCGAATTTAAAGGCAAGGTTTGATCTTATCTATTTTTTATCTGATGATTCTGGCTCCACCAAATAAGATTTATCTGTAAAGAAAATAATGCAATTAATGTCCCGGCTGCCAAAGTCTTTATGGAGGCCTTTCAATTTTTGCTACTCGGGCCACTCCAATTAAATGTAACTCTGTAAACCCGAGCGAACCAGACTCTTTATCCGAGAACATGCGACGCTCCTAAATTAAATTTGTGGACTTGTGGAAATGGTTCAGGCTTTTTTTTGTGTGTGTGTGAGAAAGGGACCCAGAGACTGTTCTGAACAAACCCCCATCTCTCTCCCCTCGCCTGGCAGGGAGCACACATACCACTAACAAGTGCTGTTACTGCACTTACGTCACCGAAGCCTTTTCTCCTCCTGGCACCCTCTCTGGCATCCCAGGGCTGAAGAGGCTCCAGGAAAAAGCAAGCTTGCTGTCCTGGCAGAGGGGCAAGGGATACACGTGAAAGGTTGTGCAAGGAATCCTCAATGCTTGTGTGCTGAGGACCACGGTGTCCGTAGCTAACCCCAAGTGCCAGATCCAGCAGGATGTCAGTCAGTCCAGAGGGATAAATTGAGAAGGATATTCAGATCCCTAAACATCTCCAATAGATCTTCTCGAGGAAAAAGAAAAGGAAGGAGATCTTCCTCAAGTTGGTGGCTCTCTTAGTTCCCCAGCATTTTGGAGCCCCCATGGAGTGTCCCATGGCATTCCTCAAGCAGGACTGATACCTTGATTCTGTTATCCAAACTGGGAAAAGTGGGAAAAGGGGCACAAAAAGTGGATCATTTTAAATATCAGGGAACTTCATAGCAGCAGCTTCCAACTGAGCCATTCCCAGCCCTCTCCAGAATCCTCTCCAGCTCCTCTTCTCCATTTCCTCTTCCTCTGAGGTTCAGAAATGTAGAGACCTTGGAAGATCCCCAGTGGCAGGAGAAAAACAGGCAGGAAAAGAGCAGAAGGACCATCTGGGGCTTCCCTTCCTCTTTGAGATGAGCCATTCATGATGGTACCCTGGGCATCCCCCCCCAGGGTTTCTCAGACAAACCCGGCCAGGCACAGCACGTGGTGTGAAGGGTCAGCAGGGTTGGAAGGGGAGGTTTCATCCTGAGCAGGTTCACTGTGAATGGGTTCATTCACTGCAATTCTGATTTTTGGCTTTGCCTTCCCATGCAAAAGCAAAACATCGTTTCTGGCTGATCTCACCTGAATTATTTCCAAACTGTTTTTCCTCTGACTTATTTGGGTTTGGAACCAATCTGAAAAATTTAATTGTGCACCCAGTCCTAGGGTTTTACTCTATCAGCTGGCTTGAGTGTTTCCCTAGCTGCATTTTGGCTGCAACAACACCCAAGATGGAAAAACGTGTTCTTGTCCTGAAATCTGTCTTAGCCTCTTGTTCATCCAAGATGCTGATGGGAAGAAGTCTCCCAATGAAATTAAAAAACAACAAAAATAAAGTTGTTCTGAAATTTCTACAGTGAAAAAGAAAAACAGTGATCAGAAGAAAGTACACACACCTGCTAGTGGCTGTTTTCTAAGACAGTCTATATGTTTCCTTTTATAAATTTCAGAAATCTCTGGGAAATTATTAACCTCTCCATTATGAATCACCTCTATCTAAGCCTAATTTCTCCACTTAAAGCTTCATTTCACAGGATTAAACTTACTGACCTTTATGGTTATTCACCTCCCTGTCCCCATTTTCTTTGTTCATGGAAGTCCATCAACAAAATTCCCTTCTTTTTAGTGAAAGTCTTTTTTTGATAAACATTGCTTGGTATATACATCTTTTTGTTTAAAAATGGTGATGCTACTTAATAACAAACTCTGAGGCCTCAACAGATGAGCATTGCAATCCTGGCTGGAAATAATTTAAAGTGACTTCACCAGATGTAAAGGGCAGGAGCAGATCACAAATCCACTTTGTCACAACCACATGGATTAACTAACCTGAACCTTTGCAAATGGCCATATGTGACCCTAGAAAGAGCTCCTCACTTTGCAGTGGCAGATCTTCTGCTGTTCTCCACATCACAAGAGGAAATGGCTTCAAAAAACAAGACACTGGGTTTAGATTAGATATTAGAAAAAAAAATCCTTCCTTGTGAGGGTGGGCAGGCCCTGGCACAGGTTGTCCAGAGAAGCTGTGGCTGCTCCATCCCTGGAAGTGTCCAAGGCCAGCTTGGGTGGGGCTTGGAGCAACCTGAGCTAGTGGAAGGTGCCCCTGTTCATGGCAGGGGGTGGAACGAGATGAGCTTTAAGAGGCCTTCCAACCCAAACTATTCTGTGGTGCTGTGATTACCTTTGGTGGATCCCTGATGATGTTCGGGTGGGCTGAAGGCTTTATGGTAGTTCAGGCACACTGAATTTGAGGGGACTGGCCACCCTGACATGGAGAATTTTGATCTGGATACCCTCAGTGTAGATCAAGAAGCTGGTGTACCACAAAGATGCTGCTTTTGGCTGGAATCAAGCCTGCCTAGACCTACATATGACCTCGCTGTCCTGTGAGATGAACCTATTCATCTTCCCTCATTGTGGCAAAAGCTTTCTGTGGATGAGCAGGAAAGGAGCCCAAACCTTGCAAGGTTTACCCCATCCCACCTGGGAACTGCTCTTCCTGCACCTCTGGGATGGGATGGGCCTCATCGCTTTGCTAATCCAAGACCTTGCCCACCACGAGCCGAGGAAATCAGTTACATGCAGTAAAACTGAAATTTCCTTTCCTTGTGTAAAAACCATGTATCTCTCCAACGGTGTCCATAAAAATGCGGGAAAGTGCAAACTCAGCAGCTGGAATAGACCGGGCACCTCCGCGCAGTGAGCGGTTACCAGGTGGTCTCTGTCACGGGAGGTGATTTATGCTCACTCTCTCCCTCTTGGGCTGCTTTTATTTAGTTAGTGGGAGTTTGACAGCCCAGAGGTCACAGACACTCCAGTCACTAGTGGTTTCTCTACTGAAATGGAGAAATGCCTGTAGGGAGGGGAGGGGGGAACAGGATGGGACGGGGAGAGAAGAAGGGAGCTGAATGCACGCTAGTGTCAACCCCTGCAAAACCAGCAGGGCCATAAATAGTAAAGGGTTTGGAAGACGAGGGGCGATGAATAGTGCCTTAATCACAAATGAAATGTCAAGGGAGGAGGGGGAAGGGGCTCTGTATTTATTCTCTCTTGCATGAGATTTAAAACCAGAGAGACAGCATCCTTGGGGATCTCACAATGAATATTTTCTACTCATCCAAGGAAAGAGCTTGTCCAGGCTTCTCACAGTTTTGGGGTTTTTTTTAAACCATGTTCAACTAAATTTTTTGGAAAATCAATTCATGGCACTGATCCTTTCTTGCTTCTGCCTTTCTCTTTGGATTTGTGCAAGATACTTAAGATAAATCCTTACCTCAGCTTAAGCAGGTTGTGGGAGGGCATAGGGAGGGCAGTCCTCTTGAGACATCCTCAGGGAGCTCCAGAGGGAAGATTCAGCAAGGAGGAACAGTGGATCCCAAAGGGCTCACACACACCTGAGGTCCTTTCATACATGAGATGTGGCACCTCAGCTGTGCTGTGGTGAATGGACATATCTCATGCTCTTATGGGCTGTGAGAGACCTTTGGTTAAGCCCAGATGGAGGAAAATAGGGTGCCTGAGGTTACAACTCTCCTGGAAATGAAATGGTGATGATGCTTTCCAGCTGCTCCAGGACACTCCTGCAACAGCACTTCTGCACGCTTGCTGGAGGACCACGGACAACGTGGGGCTGCAGCAGCTGCTGTCTGGGTGCCTGCTTTTAAACACAGCAACAGCATTAATTAGCATCACTACTCCTGATTTACTCAGCCAATCAATGAAAGAACACCTCGAGAACCCTTAACACCTAAGCCAGTTTCATTTCCCCTGGGATCCAAAGCCTGGGACCTGGGACATTGCTACACCCTCACTTTCCATGCGTGGCACGTGTTCCTTGAACTTTGTCTTCATTAGAAATGTGTAATTTGTGATCTCAGCGGTACCTCCGCACAGAGCCAGGAGCAGTGCTATTGGCTTTCATGGAGTTGCTCTGGATTTACATCAAGGTGAATGAGATCAGCCCATTAGCCTCCCTGGCAAGCTCCCTGGAACATGGTTACAATTTACTCTGGTCCCTGAAACACTCCTTTTGGCCAATGGCTTTTCCCCTTCCTCCTAGTCTCTGTACATCCAGGTCACCAAATCCCACGTGTCCTCCAAGGTCCCGGGAGTCACGGTTTGATTTCATACTGGACATTTTGTGCTAGAAGAAAAATAGTCTGGGTCTTATTTTCTAATGTTCCCAGCCCAGGAAATGCAGGAAGCTGTGCAGTTCAGGTTTTTCTTGTGTGACAATCAGCTTTTACATACATCTGCTGATACAATGCTCAAGGATAATTTGACTTTCCTTAGGGAAAATCAACAGCTGGAAAAGTTACAGAAGAAAAAAGAAAAAAAGGAGCTTTTCCCAAGAAAATCTCCCCTCAAGTTCATAGGAAATTGTGACCTACAAAGCACAGAATAAGAGTTGATTGGGCTGGAAGGCTTTGAGAAGGCTGTTGGAGCTAATTTTTCCCCAAGGAAGAAACAGCTTTGCCTGCTTTGTGAAAGAGACCTGTGCTATGGGAAGGGATCTGGACTTTACCCCATTGGCAGTTCCCATGCAGCAAAGGGAAATACTCCTGAAGGCAGAGTAGGGAGCAGCAGAGGAATGTTATCAGGCTGAATTGGGCACTTGTCCCCCAGGAGTGTCATGAAGGACCAGTGAAAGGTCATAAACACTCAAAGACCTCAAGATAAAGTGGATTTTATCCATGTAATCCCATTCCAGAGGACCTGCTGGATGGTTTGTGTCAGATGAAGATACGGAACAGATGAAGGGAGATCTCCTAAGAGGACATCAGCATTTTTGGGGTGGGGGTCACTGCTATCTGTGGAGGCTAATGAGAAGTATAATGCAAAAGCAACATGTTCCCATCACACTTGAGGAATGACTCAATCCACGTGGAAAAGGACTACTCCTTGCTCTTGGCTTATGGACATCTCTCCTGCTGATGCCAGCACAGGAGCCATGGGACTCTAATCAGGTCCTAAGGAGTAGAAACCAGGGAGCAAATCTTACTTCCAGTTTAGGATTCTTTACTCACACCCTGAATATTCATCCAGAATGTCATGATTTGCCTGGTTTTGGACAGAAAAACAGTTGGAAAATATGGATCATATAATTATAAAACATATGAGTTTCATGACTCACTCAGAGCCTAACTCCTGTGTGATGAGTATTTCTGAAAACTGAGCAAATTATTTAAGTACTCAGTGTGCACTTTAAGCTCATTATAACCAGCCAGTTATAAAAAAATCCTGTCTGTACATGCTTTTTTGCTCAATGAGGTGTTAAATAGGAGATGCTCTTTAAACAAACTAATCCATCCACGAGAAAATATACAAAAGAAAGGCTTTGCAATGACATTTACCGCTCCCCAAGCACGTCAGAAACGCCGCCTGTCTTCTCACTCGCCATCACCGAGGGAGAAAAGGATGAAGTGGGAAGGTCTCCGTCTTAGCAAAACAGCTGCCGCAGACTTGAAAGGCGAGTGGCAAGGTAGAGAGGTCTGACTGAGATCACAGGCACTTCTGGCAGATAGGATCTCCGGGAAGTGAAGACAAGGTGTGAGAAGTCTGTTCTTTCTTGTATCATCGCAAGGGCTCTTTTTTGAAGATAAGCCCCTCTCGGGGGGGACGGGGGTGTCTTTGCACTTCAAGGGCGGGCGCGTTTCCACCTCCCCTCTGTTTGTTTTCTAATTTTCTTTTCACTCTCACGTCGGCTCTCCGTGACCCTCTCTCTCATCAGCATCACCACCACCTCCTCACGGGGCCCTGCAGACAGGGGTTAAGAGGCCTCCCAAGGGAAGGGAGTTTCACAGCAGGGTCTGGAGGAGACGGGCAGGGGCTCAGGTGGAAGGGGTGTGGGGGAGGAAAGGTGTGGAGGGAAATGCCAGGACACCCGAGTGTGCTTCCACCACAGTGAGGGACCACAGGAAGGGTCCTGTCTCACCTTCAGGATTTCCGAGCACCACCCTCACACAGCCCAGGTACAGAAGCAAATCGTAGCAGGGGAACCCAAAGGAAATTCAGAGAAACATCCAGAAATGTGGCACTTCAGCGGGCATGTAGCCCAGTGCTCCTGGTGAGGAGCACTGCGAGATTGTTTGATTCAAAACCAAAGTCTTGGTCACCTTCTACCATCTCTCTGTGCAAAATGAAGCTTTTCGTTTACAGTTTCCACTACTTAAAAATCCTACAGAGTTCCCTAACTTTATAAAACAACAAAGAGGAATCTTGCAAATGTTCCATAGGTAAAAGGGTGCTGGTTTGCTGGGAGATCTGACAATGGATAACCAGCAGTAGCACAACTGCACTGGTCTGCCAAAACTACCAATTTCTGCTAAACATTTTTTTTCAGGAGTATTCTGGAGATTTGGCACGTATGGCAAGTAATGTTTTCATGTATGTATGATGTTTGAACTCCAAGTTGTGGCATCCAAACCAAGGCAGCAGGGAGAAATCCAGGCGTGGCTTGTCCATGCCATGCCGGGTGCACTGTGGGGCTGCTCACACAAAACACAACCAAGTTCAGAAAAACAAACAAACAAAGAGAACAGAAGGGAGCACTACCAGGGAGGAAGAGGGAAATGAAGTGGGGAAGGTTGGTAATTTCCCACTTAAGTCAGCCCATGTCTCCTAACCCCTCTCCACTGATCCCCGTTCTGATTACCCCACCCCAAACCCCGTAACGCAATCTCGGATCTTTTCATCAGCTCTTCCTTCCTCTGGGTCCAATCTCTTGGGCCACAAATTTGTGAGTTCAGGGTTTTATTGGTAGAGATGGGGGATTTCAGGCTGTGAGCACGACGGGGAGCCCCTGCTGCCGAGCAGGGACCTGCTGGCGGGCTGCTGCCCGTGTCAGGTTGTTGTACAAACATCACCCCCTGCAAACCCCCGCCTTGGTCACCAAGTCAAGCAGTGGAGACAGTTTGCCCAGTAGTTTGACCTTTCACCTCCCCTTTACTAAATAGACCTAATTACTGCGTTTGTCTGTCATTTAAGCAACAAATGACTCCATTGAGGTCATCTGAGGGAAGCTGGAGTTCTTAGCTGTCATCTCGAGAGAGCTCGGCTAATTTTATCCTGCTGGGGAAGACAAGCCCTGTGAAATTTTGCTGGAAGGCTCAGTTACAATTGCTGTTTCCTGGGAAGGGTTTGGGGACACACTCACTGCTCAAGAAAGCAAGGTATGGTCCCACCAGCTCCTCCTAGTTCACAGTCCTCTGTGATTTCCAGGGATTGAAAGGGAAATCCTAAAGGAAAAACTTTCTGGGACCAGCAAAAGCAAAGCAAAGCAAAATAATAACAGTGAAAGTAATAATAATAATAATCGTAACAATAATAATAATAATGCAGAATACTAACAACCATTATAATAGTAATAAAATTGACTGTCATTAAATGCCACATGTAATTTTCTTTCCTAAACCCAGATCTTCCTACTGGAAATGTCAATACTCCCAGTGTGCTGACCACCTTTTGTTCAGGGGAAAAAAGGAGCCAGAAAAATACAGATGTATTTTTTTCAATGGCAGTTCCTCTGCAGTTTTCCTCACTTGCAGCTCTGATGAATCCCAACTGTGTGCTTTGTGGGTAACAGGCAAAATGTTGATGAAAGAAGTTAAGCCTGAGGAAAACTCAAAGAAACCAAAATGTGTGCAGGGAAGGACAAAGCAACACTAGAAAATGATAGTGTTCCACACTACCTGTACACATAGAAATCTCAGAATTAATTGTGGTGAGAGAAATAACCATAGAATCATGGAATGGTTTGGGCTGGAAGGAACCTTAAAGCTCATCCCATCCCACTCCCTGCCATGGGCAGGGACACCTTCCACTAGCCCAAGTTGCTCCAAGCCCCATCCAACCTGGCCTTGGACACTTCCAGGGATGGAGCAGCCACAGCTTCTCTGGGCAACTTGTGCCAGGGCCTGCCCACCCTCACAGAGAAGAATTTCTCCCTAATATCCAATCTAAACCCAGTGTCTCTTTCAGTCTGAAGTCAATATATGAACCCAAGCACAAGGGTCTCTGCTAAGACATTTTTAGAAGTTATATCAAGGCTCTCATCCCTGGTCTGGGAATATCCCTGCACTTCCACCTGCTTCACCTCCAGAATATCTCTGCAAAGGATGTTTCTCTAGCTTGCCCCTTTGGCTGTATCTCCCTTCTCTGTGCAGCTCAAGCTCTGGCTCTTCCCTGTTGCATCAGATGTTCTCTTCTTGTCCTCACCTTGCTGCCCAACTCAACCCTTCAGATTTAAGTCCTGTGGGAACCCACCTCCATCCTTGCCTTTCCATTTGAACAGGGACCTCCCTATTTTCTTCCAGGCTCCTCCTCCACATGCAAGAGGTCCCTCTTAAACATCTGCAAAACATCTCCAGCCTCCTCAGCCCCCTCTGTAAAGCTCTCCACCACCATGGTGCCTAAAAGACAAAACAAAACTTGACAGCAGCCGGGATTGTTGTTGTTCCCATCGCGCTAATATCAACTGAGAGCTTCCTTCCACTGTCCCCGTCTGTCTCCATCCATCCGCAGAGTCTTCTCTGCTCCACCACCCTGGCAGGCTGAGCCAGGGAGGATCCAAGGGCTGCTCAGCCTCTGCTGCTGCCAAAAATCACCCCTTGGGTCACTCCTTGCTTGGAGCTGCTCTGAGGAATCAGAACCATCCTACTCCAAAAGGGAGCAAGAGAGGGATTTTATCCCAACTTTCTACAGCCTCCAGCACAAGAGAGTCTTGGTGCCTGCATGGGGCAAATGGTCAGTGGGGTAAAGCCCAGGAGGGGCTGTCAGAGCAGCAGAGCCCATCCCTCAATCCAAGAGGGGAACACTCACGGCCGAGGTTTGAAAGGCGAGAAGATGGTGACGGACGCGGGCACGCTCAGTGCTCTGATTCAGCCCCGTCTTTCAGCAGGGCTTAGATTAAGTCTGTCAAACTCACATCTTTTTCTCCCTCTTTTCACTCCCCCTTTCTCTGCTGACACAACCACGCATCGCTCAAGGCGTGTTTGATCAGCAAAACGTGGTGTTCTTTGCAGTGCAAAGCAACCCTGCGACAAGGCAAAGAAACTGCCTGAAGAAGGGACTAAAATTGTTGTATTTTTGCTTTCCTGCTCGATGAGTCCCAGGGAGACTCCCAGGGGTTTATTTTCATTCTCTAAGCAAAGATTTGCTCCACGAGAACCACTGCAGAAACAGTTAAAATAATCTTGCAGTGTTATCCTTGCCTGGAGGTGGGAGTTACACCGCATTGCCTGGGTTAAACTGGAACAAAATAAAACCAAAATAAACTTATTTTGCTCTATGTAGCAGCATTTTTTCAGCAGGAGCACGAGTTGGAGCACCCCAACCCCATGTGCATGGGGCTCTGTCCCCCATTACCTGCAGGAAAAATTATTTTGGGGAAGGAGAGAGGAGCCTAAAAGAAATGCAGCCCCTTAACTGCTGGCTAAAGCTTTTCATGTGCAAATAACAGAAGCAGGAAAATAGAGAAGGGACTTCATCATTGCCCCGTTGCAAAATTTAAATAAACATAATTTCTTATGCTCAAAGGACATTTTGATGAAAAGGTTAATGTTATTACAGGTGCTTAAAGGGTTTTAAAAGCCTTATATCACTATGCAGGATGAAAATATATAGGAAGAGACAGCGAACATTGTAATAACATCCTCCTCAGTTCCTCCACTGACAGATCCCTGTTTCGTTAGAGCACAGGCAGTATTTTAATAAGGTTGGAGCACAGCCTTCAAGTTTAGGGCTGTTCACCTGAAACAGAAGGATTTTCTCTCTTTTTCAACCCAATTTTTTTCATGTTCCCTAAATCTCGTCTCCCCCGCCCTCCTTTCCGTCACCCACAGAGTGGGTCGTACGTCAAGGGAACACGGCAACACCTCCGAGGGCCAAGTTCTGCTCTTCCTTCTTAATGAGATGACGAATTTTATTTAGGTTTTGGCATCTCTGTGCTGACACAAGGGCTGGTCTTAACTGATGTGTTTTGGTGCTGTATTTGGAGAGACGCTGGAGGAGGTATCAACACCTCCCAGGACTGGAATGGGGAAAAGAAGAAGAGTAAAAAAATACTCCCATTTACTTAAAAAAAAAAAAAAAGAGAGGGATAGTTGCAACATCTTACCTAGTTCTGAGCACATTTTAGTTGAAGGAAAGGCTGTGTGTACAACTGCAGCCACCACAAGTTCCCAAGGCTTGGATTGAAGGAATGAAGTCTGTGTTTGTTGTGGAAAGGCACGGGGAGGTTATTTGTTTGTGGCAATAGGTCAGTGTGAGACCATTGAGTAAAAGCCTAAACTGTCAGCCAGAACAGCCAACCCAGCCAGGGACTGTTGTGTATTGAGGATGGGTGAAATCAACTCAAGACACGCTTTTCAGGAAAAATAAATATCTATGGGAATGAATTGTCAAAAAAAAAGAAGAAGAAATAAAATAAAATAAAGAGCGTGGTGGAGCCTTTGAGCCAAGCAGTGGGAGCGCTGACCTCCTGCTGTCTGTGTACCCTTCCTGAATAAATATTACTGTTGTGCACAGATAAAAGATTATTTTTGTAACAAAATTAGCTTCTCTGCAATTCTCCACTGGGTAAAATGCTGAACTTCAGTTGCTCTGTATTGAATGGGTGAATGGGAACATCCCAGTGCTCAAAAATTAAATGAAGAGCCTGATACAATGTGGAAAATCTGTGTATTTTTTCTATTTTTTTTTTCCTTTCTTCCATAGATCTCTCTGATTGCTCAATTTCCTGGTCTTGCACTTGCCTCTTGCCTTGGTATTGGTTTGACACCACAGATGGATACACCAATCAGTCCCAAAATGTGCTGACCTTGGGCTGCATTGAGTTTTGCATGGCTCCCATCCCACCTGGATCTCACACCTGGAAATGGCCTTTTTTCTTCCTATCTCCAGGTAAAAAGGGAACCTGCAACTCAAACATCTTCTGGACATGACTGAAGACAAAATAGACAGGTTGATGTTCTGGAGATGTCCCTGGTCAGGATGCATTTTGGTCTAAGCGTTCCTTCAGTGGATGATCTAATGACAGGAGATGAAGTAGCCACAGAAACTGAGTTAAATGTTAAATCCACCTTCCTCTGGCAGCACTTGGATCTCCAGAGCACTTGAGGACAAAAGTTTACATCCCAAGCTTTACTTCCCTGTGCATCGCACATTTACCCTGGTACAAAGGCAAATCTGTACCACTCTGCTTCCTCCCAGTCAACAGTAAGGCACTGGAAATACAGAGCTTTTTTTTTTCCTTTTTTGAAGAAATATGCAGGAAAACTAAAGCACAGGTCAGTGGCTCTCCAACAGCCTCCCAAAAACTGCAGCCCATCTCCAGAGGAAGGCGGTGAGCGTCGCTAACGTTGCTGGTTCTGATTTATAGCTTGTTCCAGCTGAAGACTATTTACCCCATTTCCTCACGGTTGTCTCCTCCTAGCCATGTATTAATTAGATCCAGCTACCAGCAACACACCTCTAGTCTCCTTCAGATCGTGCTCAGGATACTTTTGAGCCCATTTTTAATAGACTCGTGTCCTTTTAAACTCCCTTCACCTCGAAATTCTCCTACAAGGCAACAAACGCCGCCGCTGTTCTCACACGCACATCCCCACACGCTCGGCGGTCACCCATCGTGGTTTGCCTTAGTTAAATAAATGTCCCTCCCTCAGCATTTGAAGTGTTCCCAGTGGAAGAGTGAGGTAAGGTTATTTTGTTATCTAAAACAACCAGGGATTTTTTTTTTTAAAGGATGACCTCCATGTGTGTGTGTATATCCAGACACACACGCTCACGCACACGCACATGGGAGCGGGAACGCACATAAAAGACCCCGTTATGAGTTTCAAACTTAGGTAAACCTCCTCTAGACCTCATTAAGATTTGGGCTGGACTTGGCTCCAAGGTTCAAACTCCATCTGCTCCCCTCAAAAGATCTTTGTTAACCGTGTTTTCGTGTCATGGGGCTGAGGAAAGCTGATACATTGAGAATTTTTGGACCTGGGCTGCTCCTGTTCTCCATTTTAGATTTGGGGTAAATCAAGAGCAAAAGGCTCTGGGTTTACTGGGGTGTGTTTAGGAGCAACTTTGCCTGGTGCAGGGGTGTAGCAAGTCACCCTTGCAAAGAATTTTCCCTCCTTCCCAGCTCCAGTGCCATGCAGTAAGGATTTCAGATGGATTTTAAAGCCTTTTTACCCACTCAGACTCTGCACAGAGAACAAATCCATGCAGGAGGAAAAGAAAAAAAAAAGAAAAGAAGACTCAGAGAAGTTGCCAGATTGCAAAATCACAGCGGGTTTGGACCTGTTGTTGGCCTCTTCTACTTCTCATCCCCCTTCCTTATCTCTCCCTCTGCCCTTTCCCTTCCCCTTTAAACCGCAGGGAGCAACAATACGGTCATTTATCAGTGTCTTGCGGGCATTTGTGTCTCCCCGGTCCTCCCGTGCTGGTTTGCCACCCCTGAGCATCCACAGCCCTCGATTCCCTCGGCATTCCCGACGGGAGAGGAACCTCCGGGGGCTTCGGGAGCCCCCTCGGAGGTGTCGGGATGAAGGAGGGCGGCGGGGCCGCGGAGGGTGAGCACCACTGCTCCCTTCTGGAGAATTATATGTTCTATTTTCCCTGTTTAGAGGAGCAATGAGGTTTTTTCTCTAGGTTGAAAGCTGAAGATAAAGCGATAAGAGCACGGAGCTCTGCGGTAGCTGAAACCGGGTGATGCACCCCAAAAAAACCCTCATACTCCATTCTAAACCACTCGT
This sequence comes from Campylorhamphus procurvoides, assembly GCA_013396655.1. Classification (NCBI taxonomy): domain Eukaryota; kingdom Metazoa; phylum Chordata; class Aves; order Passeriformes; family Dendrocolaptidae; genus Campylorhamphus; species Campylorhamphus procurvoides. The sequence goes on along the minus strand of WBMV01005500.1, from coordinate 806,592 downwards.
GCATCACATTTGGTGATAAATGAGCTTCTCCTCTCCCAGCCCGCGGTAGAGGAGGGGCAAAATCCCTCTGTGGTATCTTGTTTGCAGTGCTTAATTAGGTTGGTTTCACTGGGTTTGAAAAATAAAACTTGATTTCATAATGAAGAGCGAAACCACAGAAAAGAGAGTGTTGTAATTGGAATGGAGGAGATAAGGGAGAAAGCAATCCCAGATGCGCTGGGGGTGGCAGTTCTGGGGGAAAAGCAGGACTTAAATCAGGTTTAAACAGATGTTCCAACGCCTGGGTTTTGCCAAACAGTTCATATCCAAAATGTCCGGGGTTTTTATTTGAAACTTGTCTCACCAGATGGGAAAAACCTGTTGAGATCAAATAAAAACATCAACCTGCCTCTTTACCAGCATCCAACCCCAAAGAAATATATATACATATTTAAGTGTGAAGAACTTCAAATAACTTTTTTTTCTTTTTTTTTCTTTTTTTTTTTTGTAGTGTGGTTGCACTTGTATTTCAGAAAGGGGGATCAAAATTTTGGGGAGTTGATGCTCTCAGCTGAAAGCAGCAGAAGTAGCAGGAAATGGAGACGAAAAAAAGAGGCTCTTCTTGCTGGGCTGTAAACCACGAGCGATAAGATTTTGTTATCATGCAATTCCAGGGAGGTTTAGATAAGGTTGAGGTTGATTTAATAAGCTCCAAGCTGAACTTCCAGACTCCGAAAAATCTCCATCTCTTTAATTGCTCTGGAGAGAAGGGAAAAAAATTAACAACTTTGTTAATTTTATTTGAAGCATTACAAAGCTTAATATATGCCTTGTTATTTATACAACCCCAGAATTAAATCGTCGGATAACGAGTGGCTATAATTATAAATGAATATTGCTGCAGGAACAACCAGATGGACACGTTCAAGCACAGCGTGTAAAACACCAGCAAAAGCAGACCTGCAGCAGAGGGAGATAACGGGGTGAAATTCCGACCCCGCTGGAGCGAGGAGCAAATCCCCACAAGCCGGAGAGGACCAGGAACCCACCCGGCTCTGTCCCTTATCACTGCTCACAGCTGTGGGCACAGGGACACATCTGGGGGTGAATCCTTCACTTTGAGGGATGCCTGTGGAGCTGGGGGATCACAGGGATCACAGAGCCCCTGGCCAGACACGGCTGCTCCTTCTTTATTTTGAAAGGAAAGTTTATCGCCTGGGCAAGGGCTGTCAGGGAAGATGGAGGGGGGAGAAGGGGCTTAGCCTTCCAAAATGGGGTTTAGAAAAGAGGGGTGGCAGCGTCCTCCCCAGAACAGGGACAGGAGAAGCACATAAAGTGAAATACAGGGGACCCAAGCTTTCTTTGCACACTCCAAACCCGTCTGGGTGGTACTAAATTATCTAATATCTAATTCACTGCTATCTGCTGTGCATAATGTACAACAGAATAATTCATGGAAAAATTAAACTGTACATACATACACGTATAAATGCAGGTACAAGTCAATTTATTCAATTCTTAGAGCACTGGGGTGAAGTAAATCATAAATACAAACTCAGGCTAGTAATGAAAATTCGACTGCATGCTGGCTTTGTTGTTCAGGGAAGGTCCAGATCTCATTCCTTGCTTTGTCTCTGCCTGAGTATCTGGGAATTCTCTCCTCTATGCCCTCAATGTTGTTGCCTGTAAAACAGTAAAAACTACCTTTGGCTACCCAATCCTTCGTTTACACAGTTACGTGCTACAGTTCACCCTTTTTCCACTCAAAAAGCAGCATTTCTCCTTCAGATCATGTCTCCTTGCATATCAAAAATGAAATAACCCAGCAGCCCTAAATGTATTTCTAATTTCCTTCAAATAAACCATTTTGCTACGTCTGGAAAGTATATTCTAACGAGGAAGGTAGAGTATCAAGCTATTTTTTGATCTCTTAATTTTATATTCATCATAAGAATTTATCTTTTCTCTCTTTTTTTTTAAATAACTTTTTCTTTTCAGGTTCCTTTACCCACACACAGCCGTAATTTTAAAAGTTCATGGTTTTTTCCAAGGAATATCTGCAGCATCAACAGAGCACAAAGACACACATGAAGCTCTGCACACAGCAGGTATCCAGGGAAGCTGCCGCCACTTAAAACATGGCTTTTCATAAGTAAAAAAACCTCCATAAATAAAGCTCAAATCTGGATTTTGTAAATGGTAGGAATTCAACCTGGGTGTGAATGCTCGCTCCGAAATTCTTCGTAATCCTGGCAGGAAGCAAATGTCATGTTGGAGGGGATCGAAAAGACAAATTATTCCTACGTTTGCAATCAAGGCTGAGTTAGACTGATGAATCCAAAAGCACAGAGTGTAAATTAATAAAAGCCTGACCAGGACTTTCAAGCAGATGCAGGACACTGACAGTTCATTTAGCTTTTCCAATTAATTAAAAAGAAAGCTTAATCAGAGCACTGTTCCAAACACATGGAAATCAATGATTCTCTTTCATTTCCATAGAGTTTGATCAAGGTCCAGTTATTTAAAGAACAAATATTCACATTCCTGGGGTAGAGGGATCTGCTGGTGTGACATCAGCTCTCAAACTGCAGAAAAGGTGCAGTTTGCTTTGTGCTGATTTTTAAGAGGCATTTGGAGAAGCTCATTACTTTTTTCTCTTGATTTTTACACTCAGCTCATCATTATTATTAGGACCACTCAGATTTATTATTTTTAAAGATGAAGAGGAGAAAACTCCTGTGTTACAAGGACAGATGAGGCAGGAGAAATAACATCATGGCCAAATCTCTTATTGCGATGTTGGGAGAAAACGAATTTGAAGAAACCCAACAGCAAAGTTTACCTGAGCAAAGGAAAATCACATTAAAACTGACCCTTTTGGGGGATTTTGGGCCGGGAGGTTGGCTGGGCTCAGCCTTGCAGTAATTATAGACACCGAGGGTGTGGAGGGGAAGGAAACAAAGCTATATCCAAGTTGCATGTTAATAAATATGCAGAGGGTTATTCTCCTGTTTGAATGCATAAATCTTCCGTGAGCGCTCTGTGTGCGCCTGGAATGTGAGGAGCTGGGCTGAGCCAAGGCGAGTCCTGTCCAAATTTCACTGCTTTCCAAACGATGCCTCATTTATTAGTGGAGGCAGCTCCGAGTCTCCCGGGATTAATGTCTTGGCCGCCCAGAGTGATTAGATCTGAGATCAGGAGGAGCCCCGCAGTCTGAAGCTGGAAGTGCTTCATTCAGCAGGGTAAGGATTTCGGGGGCAGAGCAACTTTCTTTTGGTCAAACAGCAGCACAGAGCACCTCTGAAATGATCCCAGCACCGAAGGGCCACACCAAAATAAATACAACTCTGAGGTGACTGAGCACAGGTACTTGCATTTAGATCATTTAAGTTATTGTTATAACATAGTAGTGTTATCACGTTCAACAATAATTTCATGACAAGTAGGAGTGCAGGAATTGCATTTTTTCTTTTTGCATAGTTGCTTGATGTATCTTGCAAAGAAAACTTTGATTCTACAAATATTTCAGGAAAAGAAAGAGGCTCACTGCAGGTTTGTTGCCTGCTCAGCAAAAACAAGTGTCTTCAAATCATAATCAGAGTATCACAGAATGTTTTGGATTGAAAGGGACCTTGAAAATCATCCCATTCCACTCTCCTGCCATGGGCAGTGACACCTTCCACTAGACCAGGTCTTCCAGCAAATGTCACATTTGGTATCAGTGGATCTTCTGGAGCTCAAGTTTGTTCCTCAGATACTTTTTTCCCCCCTGGTTATTTAGTCCAAAATCATCTCTGCAAACCCCCAGGCTATGGTTCCTCCTTGACAAGAAGCTGCTCGATATGTAGCAGAGCAGTGAAAGAGTTAATTCTCTGTTTGCAACCAAAAGGAGAGAATCTCCACTTACACCTTCCTGAGAATAACTCTGGGCCCGGGTAGATACATTATATGTGCCTACATTTCAAATACCTTGGTTTGGAGAGTGATCACACACTGTGTTCTGCCCTGATTTCTTGATTTTCAGCAGAAAGGAAATTAATAAAACTGAGGTTATCCATTACCAAATCAACTGCAAACTAAATCTCATCCTATAATTGCAAGAAAACCTATCCGACTGCTCATTTAGTGTTCAAACTAAGCTGGGAGACACTAAGCATAATTCTATGTTATAGATACACCAACTTATTAGCAAAGACTTGGGGCTAAAAGCTTTTCCTCTTGTTTTGGTTTGCATAGGAGGGATGAGGAGGGGAAGGAATGGGAAGGAGGAGGTGGCTTCTGGCTCCCCTGGCAGTGTCATCTGACATCAATTGCACCACAGAGTTTTTGGGAGAGGTTCCTCAAAAACGTAAGAGAAATTACTATAAAATCTTTATAAATGAAACCCTAAGACCTCAGTAAAATGTGAGAACATCCGTTTAGGCAAGAGGGGACATTTTTGAGGTCCAGGTGTCTCATGCTCTCCTTCAGGGCTTTCAGAAATTCCCAGGAGCAAATCTTTCTACAAATTATTATTCTCTGCCAATGGAGAAAGGCAGCAAATAGAAATATATTCCTGCTTGTTTGCCATCCTCATTCACTCTGTGGGGTAAAACCAGACTTCCCTAGAGAAACTATCTTTATTCCAGAGGAATTTCTGGCAGAAGGAAAGGTTGTTCACCAGGTACCATCTCAGCATCTTAGTGTATCCTAAATCCTACACCTGCCTTGGAGCACGGAGGTGGCAGCAGCTGGAGAAAGCATGGGATGGGCCACTGTAGGTCAGTCTCCATCTGGTCTTGGGGTGGCAGCAAGCAAGGTCCCCTCTGAATCCCAGGGGACTCATGACATCCCATCCCAGAGCCTTGGGAAGTCACGAGGATTTGGCTCAGGGAAAGAGGGATGGGCACAAAGTGTTTTGGCTCTTCTTTTTGTGTGAGCATCAAAGAAGCATCAGGGGAATAGGTGTGTACGTGTGCTGCTGCATGTGGTTGGACTGCTCCATGTCCCAGAATAGGACTCTGGAGCTAAAAAGAAGGACAAAAAGAAAAAAAAATATTTTTTTTTTATATTTTCCTGCAAAATTCAGGAAACCATCCCAAATTTCCATTGCAAGGTAACCCGCTCTAATTCACCAGGGAGAGGAAGTTGAAGCAGCCTGGCTGTCCTCAGGCTCAACCACACACAGGACACACACAGACAGGGACACACACACCAGAGGAAGACATTGGATACCATAAAACAAGGCAGTTGGGAAGGGGAAAAGAAGTAACAACATTTTTGTCTGTTAATAGCTCTTTTCAGCTTGAAACGTGGGTCTGTAATTGTTAACAAGCTGTAATAGAAACGACCGATGCCTCCAGCAATGACAACAAAGCGGCATCAGAAGGGCCAGATCTAAATTTACATCTCCCGTTTACTAGAAAGTGATTTTTGCAATGGGAACCCTTTCAGCATTGTTTCAGGACAAGCTCTATTTAGTCTCTCACAGGAAAAGCAGGTCCTAAGATTTCCTCATGAATTACAAATAGATCCCACCAGTTCAAACTCCCTGCTAATACACTCCTGCAGCCCTCAGTGAAGTTGCAGGAGGAGTCATTTGGCACTGGACCTCAGCCCGTGGATAATTAAGGATGACATTCCTCACACGCGCCTTTCAGGCAGATTTTATTATTTTTTTTTATTTTTTTTTAAAAAAACTCTTGAGAATTAGGACATTTTTGGATGGAAGAAAGCAAAAAGGAGGGAGGAAAGGGGACCTGGGTGTTACGTGATAAGCAATTGAACCGCAGCCGTTTTCCAGCAAAAGCTCTTAGAAACAGAGGGGAGGTGGGAGATTTTTGGTGCCAGGCTCCAGGATGGACCATAGTGCTGCACCTACAGCAAGACAACTTGGTGGGTGCTCGTGATGAGCCTGCAAGATGCTTTCCCAGATATATAATGGAATTAGGGTGACTCAAGAGGCTGTTAAATCACAGCATCACAGAACCCGGCAAGCTGGCAGCAGCTTCAACCTGGAGCAGGGACAAGTCGTGTCACCACCAACACTTTGAGCCTCTGAGAAACAAACCCTAGCTCTGTGACTTTTGGCAGCTTATCCTGCCAGAAAAACCTGGCATCGACTCCTTCACGTTGCCCAAAACCCACCTCTTGCCCTGCACCTTGCAGAGACTCCTGATGCTGGGCAGAGGATGTGGAGCCATGTGTGATTCTCATCTGCTCAGATCCGAGGGGAAAGGCTCGGGGTGATTTATCTCGGGCAGAATTCGCAAGGTATCCTCTCTATTGTTTCCCGGCTGCCGCTGAGCCCGGGCGGCCGGCGGAGGGGTCAGAGCCAAGGCAGAGAACAGAGATCTGCCCAGATCACGCAATGCTGCGAGCCCGTGGCTCCAGTAAACAGAATCTCCTTAAAGGTCACATCTTCAGGCTCCCACTGCAACTGCCAAAGGAAACTGCAATCATTTTTCAGTCCTTTAAACGCCAGACTAAAATGTACTCAGCCACAGTTTTCCTACATGTTCCTGGTTTCTGAGGAGACTACTTAGGAGTCATTTCCTTGCCAAGAAAAGCTTAGCTTTCCTCCTGAACCCGGGATAGACCCGGGGAGCTCTCTGCAGAGTTAGGGGTCAGGGCACGAGGGATGAGACCTTGCAACTGGGCTTTGCAGGGCACCCCAAAGTAGGAGCCTTTTGCAGCAGCAGCAAAGCGATCTGGACAACGAAAATACCAAAATAATACTCAAAATGCCATCCCAAAAAACTCCATTGTGGATACTGGTAGTGTAAGAAGGACCAGCTCTGGGCTGAGAAATCCTACTACCTTTCTTGGTAGAAAGGTCATTAATTGCATCTCTTTTTCCTCTCCTTAATCATCCATAAAATCTTACGTTTCTCATGACCACTTCCCTTCCTGCCCCAGCAGCGACCACATTTAGAAAACCACTTTTCACCCCTTATTTACAGCAGGGAATTGGGTCTATCCTTGTCACTCATCCTCCCCAAACAACCCAGCAAAAAACTCAGCTCTCCTGGCACTGGCTCTAACCCACCCGGCTGAGGCACATCACCAGCTCACAAGCTTAAGTGTGACCCTGGTGTGAATTAAGTGCTGTCAAACCTGGCACAGAAAGTCCACCCGTAGGACTGACCCCAAATGAATGGCCACTGTGTTTACGTGAGCCACCCGCCAGATTGCCTCTCTCTTACCCAGAGCCCCAACGTGTGTCAATAAAAATCTCTGGGTTTCATTAGGCAGCCCCTGCCTGGATACATAAATAATAAGGCTGTTGTCAGATCTCCCCATGGTGTGTAAGGGCAGATCTGGAAACCTGAAGGCCACGACCTTCATGTTTCTCAGCAGGGACCGAAACGCCCTCGGAGCCAAAGTAGTGGGAAAATGAGAGTCTGTGTTATGCTTTAACATGATACTGACAGGCAAATGTAATTTCTCAGAGTTCACTCCAGCGAACACTGATCTGTTTTATAATCTCACGCGCTGGCCCGGCTGCAGCTCCGAGGCTGCTGCAGGAGGGAATGGAGGCACAGGGAGCTTCCCTTGGAGCTCTGCTTGGATGGTGGGGGAACCTGAGGTGCTTCTTGAGGGAAGGGAGAAAATGCACAGCCGTGTTTGGGATGAGGAATGAGGAAGAGTAAAAGGACGATGTGCTCAGTGCTCTGGGAGGGTTTTGGAGGAGATTCCAGAGGAGGAGAGCTGGGCATTCTCACCCCTCATGGGTGAAATCTCAGCAGGGTTGGGGCAGGTGATGTGCCAGTTGAAAGGTGCCATTGAGAGCTGGAAACAGTGATCTGGGAATGATGGCAGGCTCTTCCTCTGAACCCCAGCCCCTTTCAACCTCAGCCATTTCCAGGAAATCCCTACTTTCTCCTGCAGCAAGGGCTCTGCTTAGCCAGACAGGAGCAGATGATGCTGGAGCAGCTGCCTGACCCCACAGCAGGTCCAGGAGGGACCCTGGACATGAGAGTCAGGCTGGGTATAAAGAGCTCTCAGGGCTTTTCAGTGCTGACATTTCCATGGCTCCATCCAGAGCACCAAAAGAAGCAGCAGTTTTTGAGTCACAAAACCCAATTACACCAGAGCAGGACAAGAGTTGGGATGGTGTTCAGCATCTGAGAACAGGCTGGGATGGAGAGACAGAGTATGGGAATGCTTGCAAACACTACGAAGACTAGAAGATTATGTGGGCAAATGGCTCAGTGGGGTTCAAGGATGCTTCTATCTGCATCCTGGGTTTTAAGGATGCCTCTACCTTCATCCTGGGGTTCAAGGATGTTTCTACCTGCATCCTGAGGTTCAAGGGTGCTTCTACTTGCATCCTGGCATCTGCTCAAGGAGGAAGGATACTGTGCTGTGCCTGAGAACCCTGGCACCTGTATATTGCCAGGTGAACTACCTATGCATGCAAATCTGCACAGGGGAGGGTATTCCCCGTCACGGTGAAGCTTCACACATGTCCAAGAAGGTTTTCAGACTTGTCACATGGCACTGCTCCCTAAAAGGGTTTTTTGGTCAAAAGGTGGGGGAAAAACAGGCTGCTACTTCCAGTTTGGTACCTCGTTAGGGAGAGATGGAGATGACAGGGAGAGGTAGGAGACCGATGGGCCGAAATGGAAGGGAGAAAGGAGGAGGTCAGCAGATGACTTTATGAGCTGTGGAAGTAGCAGTGGCATTTTTCCAGGAGTACACTATGTCTTCTGCCGAGGAATGTATACCATGCTCTCCGGGCCGGGTGACGGAGTTAATCACCCTGCGAGCAGGAGGGACCGGGGCAGGAAACGCTTCCCGGGGCGGCCGGGGGCTGGGGACCCCGCACAGCCCCAGCCGAGGCGCTGGGAGGGGGATGAGGATGTGGATGTCCCCCATGCATGAGTTGCGTGCAAAGCCAACGCAGCCCGGTCCCTGTGTGGTCTGCAGAGGTTTGCGTGTGTGGTCCTGCAAAGCCCTGCTCATCTGTCCAAAGGCTGCTAACTGCCTGCTGAATGACCACGGCTGTTTACTTTAGCTCTGTCTGCACCGACTGAACTCTGATCGCTGCCTTCCTCCAGCTGGGCCGGCTCAGGACCCCAGCGCGAAGGAGAGCGGGAGAGGGATCTGTGTGTGTGAGGCTCCAAAAAAAGAATAGGCTGCAAATGGACTACAGTGTAAATCATGGCGAACAATTTATGGGCCATTTTCTCTCCCATCATTTCTTCTCTGATCCCCAACCCCCCCCCCTCCTCACTCAAACAGACCAGGCTCATAAATTGCCCGTGCTGAGTGCTGGCAGAAAGGTTTTTCATGTTCCTGACAGCTGCAATAAAAATATGCCTGTGTGTCTGGTGACTGTGTGTGCGAGGGGGAGAGGTGGGTGCCCCTGCAGGGTGCTCATCTATGGGTATGGGGTGTGTGAGATGGGTGGGGGGATGCGTGATTGGGACCTGGGTGGGAGGCAGGAAGGCGACCAGGAGTGTGTGTGTGTGATGTGATCGCATATTCATCCTTGTTTGTGCTGAAGATTCCATGTGGGTGAGTGCTGTGATAGCACATTCATGCTGTCATTCCATGTGTGGGTACTGTGATTCCATGTGGGTGCTGTGACTGCATGTTCACATGTAATTCCGTGTTTATGCTGTGATTCCACGTGTGGGTGCTCTGATTGCACATTCACACTGTAATTCCGTGTGTGTGATGTGACTGCACATCCATACTGTAATTCCATAGGTGTGCTGTCATTCCCCGTGTGTGTGTGCTCTGATTGCACATTCATGCATGGTTTTTTCCAACCCAGGGCAAGGTTTGATGTGCTGACTAAAACAAAATAAAACAAACAAACAAACAAAAACCAGGATGAAAAAGCAAATCGTGCCCTTCTTTAATAAACACACTCCCTAAATGAAAATAAATTGATTTTCGGGCTGGATCAATCACAATATTTATGCTGATAATGACCCAAATAATACTCCAGGCTGGGAATTTCTTACTTAAACCCCGAAACCACTTACTTACACCCCAAGCCCCAGATTTTAATTTTGAGACTCAAAACCAATTTAGTGGTTAAGCCTAGTCTACGGAATGTTTTAGTGTAATGAAATTTCGATCCAAGCAGTAAATGTTACAACTGTAATGGAAATCTCAGTCCTGCCAACCATTTTGGGAGGAAATCATGCTTAGCCAAAGGATTCCTAGAAAACAGCTCTTTCCCTTTCATCACTTCTCCACCTTTGCCTTTTTGAATGACATTATTCTTACAAGTATCTTAATGGGAAGCAACAGCCCAGCAAATCCCAGAGTGTGCAAAGTGCTACCAACAAAAACCTGGCACCTTTTGCCCGGAGAGGGATATTTTGCCCCTCTCTGTCTGCATTTTGCCCTGATTTGGTTTGGATTCTCTTTTGCCTTTATCAAAAATACTCTTACATCGTCTTTGCATCGCTCCCAGTGGGAAAAGCTTTTCAATTGCAAAAAGATCAGAAACATGATGAAGGTGCAGAGTGACATACAGGGACAGCAAACAGAATTTAGTTAAAATCAGAGCACCCCAAAGTCTGCATCCCGTTAATTCATGGTTAGAGGTTTGTTAGGAAAAGGCACAGAGACCATAACATGCTCAGAGATTTTTCCCAAACATGAAGAAAACTAAATTGGAAGAAAATCCAGACAAACCCCAAGCATCGGTGGAGGTGTGGATTGAGTGTGGAAGAGAGAGGGAAGCCCCCCAAAAAGCCAAGTCAGTTTTTATCAGCACTGTTGGCACAGCCCGTGAGTGTCCCCGGGCAGGAGCCGGCGGAAAACAGCGCTGGGGTGTTTCCGAGCCCGAGGATCAACAGCCCCGTGTGTGCCTGGGCTTTGTAGCTCTAAGTGCCTCTGTAGGGAACAAAGAAAGTGAGTAAAAATTGAATTATCCACTTAAGGTTGTGTCAGCTTTCCATCATAAATCTTTTTTTTTCCTTTTTTTTTTTTTCTCCAGGGGTTTATTACTCGTCTGTAAAAATTCCTCCCAGCCTTTGCCTTTACGTGTGTGATACGGTTTCAAGGCTGGAAAAAAGTTTCATAGATATAAAATCTAATAAAGTACAAAACTATCATTTCATGCAGAAAGAAATATTCTCACAGCTTCGCCAGAGGAGTGAAATGCGGGACTGGTGGGAGTGATGGCTGGAGGGGAGTTCCTGAATCCTCGGGCTGTGAAGGGGCAGTTTCCAGTGGGTGCCCACAGGCACTGGGGATGCTCCGCTCGCCCAGTGGGCTAGAAACAAATCCCCGCCTTGTAAAGAGCATCCTTGGATATCAGCCACCTGCATTGCCATCAATATTTATTTAAAATGTGATTCTTTCCCTCTTTTCCCTTCTTTTGCACCTTCCATTTTCCTTTTCTATTTTCCTTTCTTTTTATCCCTTCATCCTTTTCCATTTTCCTTTTATCCTTTTAAATTCTCCTTTCCCATTTTCACCCAGTTTTTGTCTATTCTTGTATCCTTTTAATTTTTATTCTTACTTTTCTTTTTATTCCTATTCCATTTCCCACTCCACCATCTCTTCCTTCTTCCCACTTCGGGAGGGATCGTTCCGAGGGTTCCACTCCTGCCACAGGGGGACCCTGCGGGGTCCCGGGGTTTGGGGGGAAACCGCATCGCGGAGCCACCGGCGCTCCGTGCGGGGCCGGGGAGGGGGGTCT